>CAUYPK010006958.1:0-27862 GCA_963574355.1 Loris lydekkerianus | reverse complement strand
CTTCCATTCCTGGGATACTTTGCTAAGGAGAATATGTTCCAGCTCCATCCATGTAAACATGAAAGAGGTAAAATCTCCATCTTTCTTTAAGGCTGCATAGTATTCCATGGTATACATGTACCACAATTTGCTAGTCCATTCTAGAGCTTGCAGTTGAGTTGAAGAGATGAGACAATGAACAAGGAATCAATGACCGAGGTAACCATGTTAGTTACAGAATGTGCTCAGTGCTGAGTGGGAAGTAAACAAGGATCTAGTAAGAGAGTTTGGGAGTGGAGGCTACTTTAGAACTGTGTTTCAAGAAGACTCGGTCAAGTAGATGGCAAGTAAGTCAAGACTTGAAGACCCAGAAGCTCTAAAGTGGAAGTTTGTTATGTCCTGGGGCAGAACAGAGAGAATGTTGATGGGTGAAACAGATGAGGAAGAGGGAGAAGAGTTAAGAAGAGAGGTGAGCTGGGCATGGTCGTTCATGCCTGTAATCCTAGCACTTTGGGAGACCAAAGCAACAGTTTTGCATGAACCCAGGAGCTTGAGGCTACCGTGAGCTATGATTGCACCACTGCCCTGCAGCCTAGGCGACAGAGTGAGACTCGTCTTTTGAAAAAAGGAGGAGAGGAAGAGGTGAGCCTGGGCTGGATCATTTTACCATGTTCAAGCAAACACTCTCACTCAAACTTATTTCTTACTTGTGCATTAATGGAAGTGCAGAGCCAGCAGGGAAGGATACATATTTGAACTTGTTGTCTGTTTGGAGATGAGTACAGCATTCACAGTGGTAGTAGACAATAAAATGGAAATGGTAGGGAATGACATCCATTAGCAATTCTGGATGCAAGGGCAAGAAAGAGTGTGAGATTTCTAGTTAGTTCACCTTGCTTGCTCTATCACTAAGGGATTGGCACATATTTACTGTAAAAGGCTATATCTTTTAATACATACATACAATTGTGTATGATCAAATAAGGTTATTTAGTATATGGATGGTCAGACATTTATCATTTCTTTGTAGTTTTGAGAGCTTGTTTGCACGTTCTAGCAGGGGAGCACAGCTACATGTATACTCTTGACCATAGGCCAGTCCTCCCTTTAGGGAAAGTTGTCCTCTTTGATGGAGTACACACCTTCAAGAGGGACACACGTGGAGCAATGGAGAAGGATTTGGCCAGATCAGCCAAATCAACCCTGACAATCAGTAGAGTGACAGATGTCACAGCCAGGTCACCCTCACATCTCTTTGTGGTTTTGAAATCCTCTCTAGTCATCTCGAAATGTACAATATACTATTTTTAATTTTTTGTTTTGTTTTGTTGAGACAAGTTCTCAGTTTGTTGCCTAAGCTGGAGTACAGTGACACAATCATAGCTCACTGCAGCCTCAAAATCCTGGGCTCAAGTGATGGTTCTGCCTCAGCCTCCCAAGTAGCTGGAACTATAGGCATGCGCTGTGACACCCAGCTAATATTTTGTATATATTTTTTTGAGAGATGGGGGTCTCACTATGTTGCTCAGGCTCGTCTCAAACTCCTGGCCTCAAGGGACCTTCCTGCCTTGTCCTTTCAGAAGGGTGAGATTATAGTTGTGAGATATCACATCCAGCCTACCATACAATATTTTTAACTATAGTCACCCTATTGTGAGAGAGTGCCGAACTTACTCCTCCTGTCTGATTCTAATGGTGCACCTGTTGACTAATCTCTCCCTGTTATTCTCTTCCCCTGTACTCATCAGACTCTAGTAACCAGTATTCTATCTCCACTTGTAGGAGATCAGCTTTTTTAGATTCCACAAATGGGTAAGATCATTCATTATTTGTCAGAGCAATTCTTTGTCATTCCATGACTGGGCATCTCAATAGTTTTTATTTCAGAGGTGGGAAGAATGGGGAGGGCCGAAGCTTTTACTGAGAATGGTACAACAGTCACTCCTGCTAGCCAGGTCAGAGGATGTACATACAGTCTGGTGCGTGGTTTGTGTATAGCCCTTAATTCGAGCTGAGTTCTGATTACATGATTACATGGTTGTTTTCTCTCTCTTGTTGCAGAGCAGCCTTCCAGTTTTGGTATTCACCAGAATATAAAGCCTAGCTTTTTGCAACAGAGCAGCTTGCAGCTGGTACCTGTCAGCGGCTGCCGAGGGCATCCTCACACTCTTCGCTTAAGCCCTTGAAAGTCTTTCAAGTTTTTGTCACTTGTAGCAAGACCTGTTCCTGATACACTAATTAATACAAGCCCTCACTAACCATCCCTGTGCTATAGTTTTGCCCATGTAAGCAACTTATGGGCCCGTCTTAGGCCCTCTTTTACTGCAGCTTCTGCCAAGAACACTTATTTTCTATTTTATGGTCCTGTTACTGGAATTTATTCTTCAGTAGGTCTTTGGTCTTGGAGATTTGAAGAATGAATCCACAGACCACAGATCAGTGGTAAGACAGGATTTATTTTACAGAAAAAAACAAAACAAACAGAGTTCCTGACAGAGGGAAAAACCCAAGTCAGAAAATCTCCCTCTGGGTCCTTTGTCTAGGGGTATATAGACCCCTACTGCTAGAGAGGGTACTTTTAGTTCTGGAGCTGAAATCAAATATATATAGCCCAACAAATGAATGGATACAATTCTTGTATTCCCAGGCCTAGGAATCTTGCATGAAATTGACTAGACCTGGGTAATGGGACCCAAGTGCAAGGGAGGAGACAGAGGCTGAGTGAGACACCGCAGAGCTTCCTGAGCTGGCAACTTGGAGGTGTCCCCCCCCAGCAGTTGTCCAGGCAACTGAGTTGTCAGGCCCTTCCAGCCACTGAAGCCTCCTGCAACTCTCCCCTCCCCCACCGCCCTGCAGGTTCCTCTGCTGGCTGCCGCTGCAATACCCCCAGGGCAGAGACCATAGGTTCTCCGCTCAGCTTAGGCAGTGCTGTCTGGGCTGCCACTGCCCTGTTTCCGTCCCATACTCAATTTTAATTTTTTCCCCATAATGTTGTCCCGACATCAGGTCTCCCGTGTCTAGTCCCTTTCTGTTGTTGACTTTTAGACTTGATGGTCACATTACTTAACCACCTGCAGTCCCATCACTGTGTTAAAGGAAGTATCAAATCCAGTGTTCAAATCCTGAGTCCACTATTCAGTAGCTGTTTCCCAATCTCTCTTTAGTTCATTTCATTACCTGTAAAATTAGGATGGTAATAATAATACTTTATCTTGTGTTTGGGGGGAGTAAGTGGAAGGTTAAGCAAAGTAATATTAATATATGTAAAACACTTAGCATGGTTTCTGGAACATGATACATAATCAATGTTGGCACTGTATTACAAGCTTGTATGTCTTACAGGATAGTAAAAGATCTAAGGGTGTATACTAGTTGGCTTTATTCTGTGACTTGGTCTGTTTGTTTTGGCAGCCATGGTGCCTAATCTAAAGACACCTCTTATGTCTGGGCTTCTTTTTTTTTTTTTTTTTTTTTTTGAGACAGAGTCTCACTCTGGCACCCTGAGTAGAGTGCTTTGCCTTCTTAGCTTACAGCAACCTCAAGCTCTTGGGCTCAAGCAATCGTCTTGCCTCAGTTTTTCTATTTTTGGTGTTGCTATTGCTCAGGCCAGTCTCCAACTCCTGAGCTCAAGCTATCTACCCAACCTTAGCCTCCAGAGTGCTGGGATTACAGGTGTGAGCCACGACACCTGGCCTCTCTGGGCTTCTAAAAACACAGTCTGCTTTGGAAAGATTCAGATGCTCTTTCAGTTTCACTTTTTAAAATCCCTTTATGCCCAGGAGAGTTAATTTGTTTCATTTTCAGATGACAAGTTTGTTTTTCCTACTGCTACAGAGGGTACTTTTAGTTCTGGAGCTGAAATCAACCAAATTACTTTTCACTTCTAATTAAATACTCCTTTCCCTTATTAATACATTTTTATACTTTTTATACTAATACATTAAATGCTTTTTTGAAAGCCTGCTCACATCTGTAATTCCAGCACTTTGTGAGGCTAAGGCAGGAGGATCACTTCAAACCAGGAGTTTGAGACCAGCTGGGTGATATAAGACCCCAATCTCTATAAAAAATTTAAAAGTTAGCCAGATGCAGTTCCTCCTAATTTGTAGCCTCCTTTCCTTCCTCTAACAGTACATTTCCTTATTTAAACTATCCTGGAGTTCAGTGACGGACTCAGGAGACTCGAGTTCACTCTGGTCGCTGTGGCTGTGTGATTTGGTGCAGGTCTCTAAAACGCTGTATCTCTGCTTCCTTGGTTGCAAAATACATTAAGTGTGACTCAGATTTCCATCTGTGTGAATATGAATCAAAGGAAACAATGGTAACAAATGAGCGTTGACTAATGACAAACTGTGAGGGGGAAGCCTTGTCATATCAACAACATTCTGCCTCTGAAGATGGTGCGATGATTAAAAAACAAATCTCAAGGTGCTGGGATTCTAGTATACTGGTGAGCTTCTCCAACTGGAGTGTCTGTACTGTTGTACTCTTTGGAATCTGTAATGTTGGGTTGAGCGTGATTGTCTGTTCTAGAAAAACAGATTTAGAACTGTACTTCTATATTGAATGAAACATGGGTATGTTAGAGTGCAAATCTACGTGATTTTCAAATATACAATAGAAAATTATGGAAAAAAATCAAACTTGCTGCAGACCAATTTGAACCACTCCCCAATTCCTCTGAGTATATGAGGGCATTCTTCTCTTTAGGGGATGTAAAGTATCATTTGAGATATAAACTAAGGTTGCCCCTTGCGATCTTTGACCATAATCCCAGCTCTGCCTGTTTGTTGTCATGTATTCATAGACAAATAATTTAAACTCCTTGAGCTACCCCTTCATCTGCAAAAATGTATGTACGTGCATAATATCTGTATCATAGAGCCACTGTGAGGAATAAAAGTTGTGTTGTCTATCGGGGGCCTATCACATGCCGGCCACAGCATGAGCAATAAATGGTTTAACCATTCTCATTGCTCAGAGGAGACACAGCAGTTTCAGAAAATTTTGGTAATGCTCCTCAAATGTCTTTTCTTGTGTCCACGGCAGGAACTGATGATAAGTCATGGTCCTCTTTCCCCTTATACATAGAGGCTCTCCTCTCCTGCAGACCTTACCAATTAAAGAGTTGGCTCGGAGGTTGGAACCTAGCTGCCATCGTATTTAAAACAGCCAACTGAGGGAAATTTATGAGCTGTGTGATTATAAGCAAGTGAACACTCCTAAGTCATTATTTCTTTAGTAGTAAAATGTGGATGCTGCTGCTTTATCCAAATGATAAATTCAGTGGCAAGAACTGGCGTTCAGGATGTTCCTTTGGAACAAGGCTTGGGTCAGCGCTCAAAGGCTTTGAAAGGTCAGCCGGTCAGGTTGGTTTTTTCAACACCCTCCTCACTTGCATCTTTTGCTGCCAAGTGCTTGTGACATCTGTGTCACACCTTTGCAACAGAGCAGATTTTAAGATCATGCCAATGTGACTGTTAAGTGCTTTCTCATACCTTGACGTAAGCTAAGCTTTCTTTGTAACTCCTGTGACTGGGCTCTCCTGATGATGTTTCAACATCCACCCCTACTGCTCCTCCCTGCAGGATCAAAGCAGCGTATTTTTGCTGGCTGACTACCTTGACAAGTTACTCGACTGTAGAGGACTGGAGAAGAGTGAGAACCTGATATGGTGCCTTAATAGCCTAGCTTTGTTTTTCTGAATGGGCATATGAGCTAAATTGCAGACAAGTGAAAAGAAATTCAGAGGTTGTGCGGGAAGACACCCAGAGAGGAAAGGGGATGGCAGGAGTGCCTGTACCTTGGGTGATACATTGGGGAGAGGAATATAAATTTGTAAAGACATGCCAACTGACATTTTCATTGATGGTAAAATCCCTACCATCATCATTTCACTATATTTTGAGTAGAATTTATCTTATTTATTAAAAGATAATGGAATTGGATCTGTATATTTGGTATATGTGCTGCTGAAGCAAGCACATGGGTTATGTATTTGGATGACAAATGAAAAGCAATACTATTCCTGAAAAGGTAGTTCCACCTGAAATGAATGTGCAAAAATGTGCAAACAATTTTTTTTTTTTTTTGCAGTTTTTGACCAAGGCTGGGTTTGAACCCGCCACCTCCGGCATATGGGGCCGGCACCCTAATCCTTGAGCCACAGGCGCCACCCATCATTTTTTTTTAAGCAGTAGCAGCAGCATTTATTACAGTGCCTGAAAGCCCATAGTCCCTTTACTTGATCTCTCCTTAATGGCTTCTGTAACCCCCTTGAATAAACCTTGAGACAAGCTGGAGTTGAGCAAAAGCAGCAGCCAGTTGTTAAGAGAGTAAGTGCCAGGCACTTGACAGACGTGTATTTTTTATTCCTCACAATGGCTCTATTGTTGCAGGAAGATGAGGCCCGGTGGAGAGAAAGAACACTAAGGTACAGAGGAAGGGCTTTATTTCGGCGGGTGAACCACGGACTAGAGTTCAAAAATGGACGAGCTCCTGACTGGGTCTGTCTTTTCCCTTTTATCTCCAGTCAAGGGCGCTTTGTCCACAGGGACCCTTCTCATTGCTCAGTTTGAATGGAGCTGGAGAAGGTGGGCTCAGGGTTTTACAGAAACAGAAGAAGCATTAGGTCCCAGGAAGGAAGTTAAGTTTCTACAAATTCCTAAGAGCTGAGTCACCATGGGGAGGACCTCACAGCTGTGTCCTGGGGGTCTCCTTGAGAAGACCTTTTTCTTTAGACCTCACTTTTTCCAGGTATCCTCTTCACTGGCAACTTTTTACCTCTACCTTCTGTTCCAAACTATGATTTTTACTTACAATTTCTTCTCACACCCTCTCACTCCCATACCTCTCTTTTCTCAACATGAATCTGTTTTGGTGACCAATAGACTTTGTGTGACACACTAAATAATATAGGATACAATTATATGTATGGTGTTTCTACCCTCTCAAGAACTTACTGATGTCCCATTCAGAGAAAAAGTCATGTTGCAAAGAATAATGGACAGGGAAGGGGTTGATTTGGGTTTGGATATGCTGATTTCCTTGTTTGCCATTTTCATAGACCTCATATTGAATTGCAGAGTGAGCAATTTGATTCCAGGCCAGGCACAATGGAGAGATGTAATTAGCCTATTAAGCTCTGCTAATGTCTTGTAAAGTCATTCAAGTGAGAACAGCAGACCTATCAGTTCTGCCCTGGATCCTGCCACTGGGAGCATTGTATTTCCAGCCTGCTGTTTACAGTTCTCACAGTTGGAATCAGCTGATTCAGCAGCAGGACATATCCTTTTCTATTCTGTCAAATCAAGATGCAATGAAGAATTTCGACAGAAAGTGTCTGTCCCTAGAATTGCCATACCCGCTAAATTCCATAGTCTTTCTGAAATCATAGGTCAAACTGTGCAGAAATCACCTCTTTAATGCTCTTACTCTAGTACACACTCATACATTTAACTAAAAATTGCCAGCTGGTCATACAGTGCATCTGGCACACAAGGGTTATCGGTTTTTTAGTCTTGTGTGTTTTTCTTTTTTATTTTTATTTTTATTTTTCTGATTGTATTGTCTTCTTAGGGGAAACAGAAATGTAGATCTTAGTATTACAGGAATTTGAGAAGCCAAGGGACTGAGATTCATTCATTTTTATGACAAATGTTTACTTAAGCACTTACTTTGTTCTGGATGCTTTTGTGAGCCCAGGGGTGATGGCATTGAATAATACAGAAAAGAAATCCTTTCTCTTAGACCTTGCATCCTAGGGAGGGGAGAAATAAATATGTTTAACAAATAAGCATACAGCATTTGGTAATAAGTGCTGAAAATACGATGGCAGATTGGGTGAGGATAATACTGTATATGATGTGGTCAGAAAAGTGCTCAAAGGAGGTGGTGTTTTAGCTGAGACCTGAATGAGAAGAAAAGAGCTGTGGAAGTCCAGGGAACAGGATTGCAGGCAGAGGGGATGATCTGTATGAAGGAGATAAAGAAGGCTAGTGTGACTGGAACAGGGCATGTGGCAGGGAGAGTCAGGATGGGACAAGCTCAGGGCTGGGCAGGAGTGGAACCCCTCTGGGGCACATAAGGCCAGGTGGATGGTTTAGATTTTAATCCATGTGGGTTGGGAGCCCATGGAGAGTGTTAGGTGGGGAAGACACGTGTAATGATGAATCCCACTCTGGGCGCTATGTGCATAATACTTTCCAGGAACAAGAGAAAAAGAAAGAACAATATTGCAATAGTACATTATTACAGTACTTCAACTCAGAGATAATGGTGGTAGCAGTGGAAATGGCAATTGTATTTCTAATGTATTTATTTTTATTGTGGTAAAATGTACATAACGAAATTTAGCATTTTAACCATTTTTAAGTGACAGAGTACATTAAGAACATTATATTGTTGTGCAGCTATCACCACTATCCATCTCCAGAAGGTTTTCATTATCTTAAACTAAAATTCTGTATCAGTTAAACAGTAAATCATCCCTTTCCCTTTCCTCCAGCTCCCCCAAACTGTTATGCCCAAGAATGCAAGTGGAATTACAGAGAATATGCCAGCACACTGAGGTCAACTTGGGTGTAGGGTTTTTTCTTGCCCACTGGCCGCAAGCAGTCTCCTGCCCAAAGAACACACAACAGTGGGGGTTCGGGAGAAAGTTTTTTATGTGTAGATTTGGGTTAGGGGTAGGGAGGAGGTGTTCTAGCGCAAAGCAGAATTTTACAGAGGCAGAAATGCTTTACATTTTCATGGGGGTACAAAATAGCTGCACCGGCAGGCTCAGTTGCCAATCAGGATATCTAAGGAAGAAAAGATTGGACCATTTCTTCTTAAAGGAGATGTACTTAACCACAGGGTGACTGGCAAAGAACTGGGGGAAGGAAGCTTGTAGAGCCCCTAAGATAGAGTCAGTTTTGCTCCTTTCATAACTACTGTTCTATATTCTATCTCTGTGGATTTGAATTTTGAGTCCCACACTTCTGGGTTTATACAGCAATTGTCCTTTCACATCTAGCTTCTTTCACTTCGCATAACGTGTTCCAGGTTCATCCACTTGTAACATGTGCCAGAATTTCATTCCTTTTTAAGACTGAAATGGTCCATTGTGCATATGTACCACATTTTGTTTATCCTTTCATTGTAGATGAAAATCAGGTTGCTTCTGCCTTTTTGCTATTGTGAATAATACTGTCAGGAACATAGGCTTTCAAATATCTGTGCAAGCATCTGATTTCAACCCTTTTGGGTATATACCCAGAGTGGAATTGCTGGATCACATGGTAATTCTATGTTTAATTATTTAAGAAACTGTCATACTGTTTTTAGTAATTATATTTTAAAGGTAGATTTATCAAGAGTCACTGAATCATTAATGTTATGAATAGAGAGAGAGAGAAGAATGAAGAATTGTCTTGAGATTTTTACTTTTACAATGAGAGAATTGTAGGGCATAACTCTAGGTAAGGAGTTCTGGAATTAAGAAAGTTTTATTGCTTTCAGTGGATAGGGTGTGGATGGATTTTAAAGAGTATGCTTAGGATATATTATTATATATTTGTAATGGCTGGTAGATCTACAAATAGAACCATTAGATGATCGGTTTTATGTACTAATCTGGAATTCCAGGATCCAGTCTGGAGATACATGGGTCAGACAATTATGTTTGTGAATCCATCCTAGCAAAAATGCTACATACCTCATTGTTGACTATCAATGAGGGTCACGTTTGAGGTACTCCTTGTGGCTATCTAGTGTCCATCATGATATTCAGCAATGAGGTATGGGGGACTTTTTCTAGGATGAGTTCATGAACTTAATTGTCATACCTTGTTGACAACAGCTCTAATGGCCAGTCCAGAAAAAACATTCCAGAATGGCTTTGAAAGGGTAGACTAGGCATTGGCATTAGTGAATAGGTTCCCAGGGGGAGTACCTCTAAGGTGACCATAGTGATATTTAGCAATGAGGTATGCAGCACTCTTTCTGAGTTTGGGAACTTAATTGACCTCATCAGTTTGGTGTATTATTTTCTGAAATATAAATAATATTTGAAATCATGGGATAAAGTGAAATTATTTGAGTAGAGTGTAGATGTGCATGAGACTAAAACCTGCAGAATTCCAACATTTAGAGGTTGAAAAATGAAAACAACAGCAAATGAGACTGAGAAAGAGTTTCTGCAGGATGAGAGAAGCCAAGAGCCATGCGGCTTTTTGGAAGCCACGAAAATAAAGTATGTCAGGAGGAAAAGGGAGGTGAATGAGAAGCATGGCAAATCCCAGCGTGACAGTCTGGTTTGGCAAGGCAGAGGTCCGCAGCGTACTTGACCAGTGTACTTTTCAAGGAGCCAAGGGGATGGAAGCCTGGTTAGAATATACTGAGAAGAAAGTGGCATTTGCTATTTCTAATTCCACCTCCATCAATAACTCAACCCAGAGGTTTTATTGTAAAGGAAAATAGTAAAATGGGACAATAAGTGGGGGTTGCTATGGGACAAGATAAGTAGTTCCAGGGGATTCAATCGTGACGTGTTTTCATAGGAAGAAGGAGAAGGAGATGGTGTAGGAGAAGGCGAGAACACATACTTGAGGGGAATCCGGGAGAGGGTGAGAGGGAATGGGATCCAGAGCCGTCTGCGGCAGGTGTGGGCACTCTTCACACCACGTAACTAAGGGGAAGACGATGAGAAGTCAGGATGTTAGGAGACTTGATGATAGATGAGTTCATGGGCAGTGGTTCTCCATCTTAGTGAAATAGGGAGATACAGTCAACAGCTGAAAGAAAGCCAGAGTGTTAAGTTGAGGAGCAAAGCAGCATGAGAAGGACTCATCTTGGAGAAAGCAAGTATCACAGTGTTGTCCGGTACATTGACGCCTATATGAGATACATAGCCACAAATTTAATGAGAACAGTCAATATTACCATGCCTTTTCCTCCAACAAAGTTCAAATCAGAAGAATTTGGGGAGCTGGGTTTAGCTACTAAAGGAAGTGAGAGAATTAAAGATTCTTACAAGGAATGTTAACAGTGAACTATGGATGGGAATTGAGGATATGAGAGTTTTGAGGTAGATGGAAAAAGTGACAGTGCCATTTTGGAAATTACATTGGACAAGAGGTCAATATAATTTCAGGGGTGGGCTATGGTTACAATAGGGGTTGATGAAGGAAATGGGAGTAAGGAAAAGTTGGTGTGGGATAGATGAAAAGATTGTTAGAGGTAAGTCAAGGAACGGAGAGGCCAAGATGTTGGGTGGCACCTCCATGTGAATTCTGAAATCAGCAAACAGTATACATAACAAGTGAGCGGAACTCATCACTCGAGTATGTTGGCCATAAAAGACCTCCATGTATGTTTTCACCAAAGAATCTGTTGCCGAATTGTATGCTGCATTTTGTCAAGACCCCTTAATTCATAGATAGTTTTTACATGGTTCATATTTGAAAATAAGATTGATGTGTTCGGATTTGGACAGTGAGTAGATGGTATTCGTGAACATGATTGCACATCAGAATGCCCTAGAGAATTCTGTCTGACTGTGGGCAGATGCCTGGGGCAATCCACAGAGAGTCTGATGCCTTAGGACTGAGCTGGGTCAGAGAACTCACTTTGTGAGTGAAATACAAATACAAAGCTCATAAACCACTAAGTTAAACATTGTAGGCTGCCTTAAGTCAGAGAAACATTTAAGAATAAGTTTTCTCATATTTAAGTTTACATGAGAAGACTTGAAAAGGTAAGAAAGTGGTGCTAAAATACTCAATGGGAAAGCACCAACTAGTTCCAACAGAAATTTTAATAAAGCACATCGGGTTTCTTTTCATTTTCTTTCTCCCAGAATAGGAATAAACCATCTTGCCATCTTGTAATTTCCCCTGTAGTAAATAAGAAGTTAACTCATCACATTTTGGAGAAACTCCATACACAGTTAGAATTTAAGCTTACGTAGTTTATTTTTATGTTTTAAAATTCACTTTCTCTATTATACATTTTTTACATTTTTTCTTCATATTCCTTCTCTGAATTTGTAGTAAAAATGCCCCTTTGTCACTTTATGCCTTTTTTGGCATGGTTCCCTATGAAGCTGTCTCATCTCCATCCCTGAGGGAACTATGTCTCATTAATCTTTATGTTTTCTACATCCTAGTCCAGGGACTTAGCAAAGTAGATGAATATTTGATGAACAAATGAATATAAGATTGAAGCTAAGCATCACATTGAACTATTTGTTCCCTCTCTAATCTCCGTAGTATTCTTTAAGTTGCAAGGTAGTTTTGGGGAAAAGTAATGAACATAATGATGTATGGATTCGATAAATAAGAAAAATGGTGTTCGGGGATTAAAAGAAAACTCATAAACTGTCAAATCCACAGCAATTCACTTGTCCCTCCAAGTTCTCATAAATTCAGGCCAAGAGATCTATGTACTGATCTTGGCCACTCCCGACTTCCATCCTTCTAGGGCGGGCTCCTCTTGTCTCTTTTCTACTGTGCAAACATACTAACGCTCACTGGATGCTGATCTGAAAGCTGTGGAAAGAGCCTACCACCTGGTTGATCTCTCTCTTTCAGCTGCAGGGAGTGTTTGATGATGTGCCATAACACTCTGGTATATACTATTAGGATCAACCTTCTTGAGTGCACTAGAGTTTCTCCGGGTGTCATTTTTTGACATTTAGTTATTCATTTATTTACACCAGCAGGCACTATGAGTCTTTTGACATCAGGTTCATGATCCAATTGGAAAAAAATAAACATGTAAATGGACATGTTTATTTTGGAATAACATGTTATGATGGAATAAATATGCCCTCAGAATACACAGGAGGGACATTTGACCCAGAATTGTGAAATCAGGGAAGGCTTCCTAGAGGAAGCAGCATCTGAGCTAGGCAGGTAGGGATCAATGTGTGAGTACAATGGTGGGAAGACTCTAATTCAGACATAGCAGCACCGGGTGTAGAGGCGAGGAGGGGAGAAGGGTGTAGGGGACACTTGGAAGACCCCATGAGTTTCCCTGTGTCTGCAACACAGAGCCAGATTATGAAAGGGCCTTTATGCCATCTGTGTGAGTTTGGACTTGATAATTCTTGAAGTAAAGAGATTCATCAAAAGGGTTTAGGGGATTCTTCAAAAGGGCATCCATAGCACAGTGGTTACAGCACCCGCCACATACACCGAGGCTGGTGGGTTCGAACCCGGCCCAGGCCAGCTAAACAACAATGATAACTGCAACAAAAAATAGCTGGGTGTTGTGGCAGGTGCCTATAGTCCCAGCTACTTTGGAGGCTGAGGCAAGAAAATCGCGTAAGCCCAAGAGTTTGAAGGTTGCTGTGAGCTGTGACGCCATGGCACTCTACAAGAGTTTAGCAACAGAAACGTGCGATTTGAAATTTCCCTTATGCTAACTACCTTCTCAGCAAACCAAACCTGCATCAGGGAAAAATTTGCCAGAGATACAGGTGATTACTTTATGAATCCAGAATTTATTTTGACAACTTAACAAACTAAATGAGAAGATATTCAAAATTCATGAGATAATCCATGTACCTGCATGCTGGGTGTGGCATATACTTAGTTCTGTTAATAGGTAAGAGACTTGTTACTCTTTAATTTCATGCAAAGAGAATGCTAACAGTCTCGGTTTGTCAAAGACTAAGATCATTTTACTCTAGCAACATGAAAGCCACTTGACTACCTGAAAATGTGTTCCCAAAATCTGTTTCAGAATTTCTTCCCTAATGGCTTCTGTGAATTTAAACTGAAGGGTTTTAATGGTACATTAGGGAAGAGCAGTAAAAGTCCGAGGGTGGAAAGTGAGGGTTGTTATAAACTATAAAGCTATTCTCTGATGCTAGGTACTGCTTACCGTAATATTCATTTCATGAGGACGTTGAAAACTCTGTTGGTCCTCCCTCTAAGGATTCACCATAAAACCACTCTCTTCATTGGAAAAGATTAGATTTTGTTCTCTCCTGTGAATTAGTCTGTTTTTATTTCACTTTTTTATGTTTTTCAATTATTTTAAAATAAAAATTGTATATAATTAGAGTGTCCAATGTGATGTTTTCATATACATATATATAGTGAAATGATTACTGCTGCCAAGAAAATGAACATTTCCATCTTTTTACGGTTATTTTTTTCCTTTGTTGTAAGATAACCTGAAATCCCTCTTAGCAAATTTCAAGTACACAATTTTAGATTATTAACTATAATCATCATGCTGTACATTGGTCATTTAATTTACTACTCGAAGAAGAATAATTATTAACTAACTAGAGGCATTATGACATCATTCTAAAAAAAAATTCTGGCCAGTCTCAGTTGTTCATGAACCTGTAGTACCCGCCACTTGGGAAGGGGATGCAGGAGAATCACTTGAGTCCAGGAGTTCAAGGCTGCAGTGTGCTGAGATCATATCATATCAATAGCTGCTGCATTCTAGCCTGGGCAGTATAGTGAGACCCCATCTAAAACACAAACCACCTTTGAACTTTGTAAGCTTATAAAAGCATATATAGTTTTCCCATTTGATGGAGTCTTAAAGTTTACATCTTCTATGTGACTCTGGAGTTACACAGGAAAATGATGATTAATACTACTAATATTACTTTATGGCAATTTAAAGTATGAGCCTATAGAGCAACATGCTTAGATACAATACAGTATAGAAATTTAAGATCCCTTTGGGTGAGTGACCCAGATTCAGAGCCCAGTTCTACCATTTACTAGCTTTGTGACCTTGGTTTAAACTAAACCTCAGTTTTCTGACTTATTAATAGAAATTGGGGATCACTTCTTGGCTTATTGGCTAAGATCAGGTGTAGGAATTGGGGATGTTAATGGCAACAGTCTTGTAGATTGACTGTGAGAACTGAATGGGACTGTATTGTGGGCCTAGTACATGGTTTCAATCCTAGTTAGCTTTCTTGAGCCTCATTTCCTTTACCCGAGTTCTGCTTGTTGGTTTTATTCTGAGCAACTTTGTCTTTTCTTTTTACTCTCCTAGGGATATGAAACCTGACAATATTTTACTTGATGAACATGGTAAGTAAACAACTTGTTTGTAATCATGACCACGCCCTGAATGTAGGGCAGGTTGATTCTCCCAGCAGAGGAGTGTTACACGTGGAAAAGATGTCTTGCTTGATTCAGCTGAGTGCATTTTAGGGGGAGAAGGAACAATATGGGGAACTTTATTATTTGTACCAGGGGCATACTAGAATGCTCTCTGAAATAACATTGTATTTACCTTGTGAGAAAGTCATTCTCTACTCATTTTTCTTTCACTACTTCATTTCTTCAAGAAAACCATCATAGTGTTTTGGCCCTGGTTCAGTTTAATATCACACAGTCACTTTTTTCTTTTTTTCATGAAGACAGAGCAGATCTCAAGCTTCAGAGCATTTGACTGGCAGTAGCATCCACCTAGAAGTTAGTGACATTATTTTATTTTCATTGCATCTATTTTTATGATTTCCTTCTTGTAAAGACAGATGGGTTTTATATTTACAGAACAGATATCAAGTTTTCTGTTAAGAAAATTCTCAGTTGAAAGATCAATCAGTTTAAAGAAAAAGATAAAGTAAGTGTAAGTAGTGCCCAGACATGAAGGTGATTTAAGGATATGCCAGTAAACACAAGGGTTATAAGTGAAGGCCTAAAGTTTAAGAAACACTGATTAAAGATATCCTCCAGAACAAGCTTTGCCAATAGTGACTAAATGTATATAATTGCTTCCTAACATTTATTTTCATGTACATTTGGATTTATTTGTGCATTAAGGGAAGTTCTGTAGGGCACTTCGCCTGTGTGTTATAAATGTTAACAGTGGCAATAAGATCTTTGTTATGTATTTCAAAAGATGTTGGATGTGAAAGTATTAAATCTGCAAAGCTCTTTATTCGTTCAGTGTTTACAAAAAGGATTTGCAAATGGAACTGAAACTGCAAGTACCATCCATTACCCATTACTTATTTACCTACATGAGTTTTGAACCTGATTTGCCAGATCCCACCTGTGCTCAGAAGGCTAAGAAACACTTCTGTGTATGACCTCTCATTTCAAAGCTCAGGGTTATTACTTATTTATGAACTGTCCGAAAAGATTTTTTCCACTTTCTTCCAGTGCCTTATTTCTTCCTTAACTTTATTGCTTCTGACATTTTGGAACAGATTCTTTCAATCTCAGAAATGTGAGCAATGGTGAGACTTAGCGTGAAGGTGACTTTCATTAAGACACCAGATATCCAGAGCCAGGTGTGGTGGGTGCCTATAGTCCCAGCTACTTAGGAGGCTGAGGCAGGAGGATCTCTTGAGCCCAGGAGTTGGAGGCTGCAGTGAGCTGTGATCCTGACACTGCACTCCAGCCTGGGTGACAGAGTGAAAACAGCAACAACAGTCACAACAATAAAATCTTTCTTCCCAAGCTTTTTCTTCTGGGAAAGGGAGCTTGGACTACCTCACCTTGTTTTACATGGCTTTGTCTATGCCAGTGTACCTGATAGGTGCCAAATCTCTATCACAAAGAGTCTGTCAAAGCTGGTACTTGTCTTTCCCAAGTCATTTTTGATTTCAGAAGTGAGATGCCAAAAATTTTGCTTACCTACTTGTTAGATCTTATGTTTAACCCATTTTTTTAACTGTAAATCCTCGGTTAGCTACCCTTTCTACAGCCCTTTCTGCTTTCTTTTATGTGGCCTAAGGCCACTGTTCCCACCATTTTATTCTTAGTGAAGCTGAGACTTAGGGAGTGTGAACAGTTGTTCCAGTCTGCCTGAGAGACAGCTGCGGTCTGCACCGGCTATCTGGTGCATTATGGACCATGACCCTTTTCACACTCTCAAATTTTTGGTTTGCTCAATGAATTAAGAGGGAGTTTTTCAGTATTAAATTCCCATCCTGAAACTTGAAAAGCTCACCAGTTAATAAGGAAATGTTGGGGGAAGTACCATATGTGAATGGGGTAGAAGCAAGCAGCCAAAAAGAAAGATTGAGAGCCAGGAATAGGGGTCCTCAGACTTTTTAAACAGGGGGCCAGTTCACTGTCCCTCAGACTGTTGGAGAGCTGGACTATAGTTTTTTTTTTTAAAAAAAGCTATAGGCAAATTCCTATGCACACTGCACATATCTTATTTTGAAGTAAAAAATCAAAACAGGAACAAATACAATCACACCGCCTCATGTGGCCTGTGGGCCATAGTTTGAGGACTCCTGCAACATTGCCCTAGGAATCTCCTTCCGGAGAAAACAGTTACTTGAAGTTATATACTTTCTGTATATTCAGGTTCTGAAAAACTAGGACTCTCAGATATTGCTCACGAGCCATAATTAACCACTTTTATTTATTTATTTTGGCTTTTGATTTTTTTTTGTTGAGACAGGGTCTCAGTCTGTTGCCACAGGCTAGAGTAGCCGCAGCAGCTCAAATTCCTGAGCTCAGGCAACCTTCCTGCTTCAAGCCTCCGGAGTAGCAGGAACAACAGGAGTACAAGACTGGGACCGGCTGATTTTACTGTTTTTAGTAGAGACAGGGTCTGACTCTTGCTGAGGCTGGTCTCTGAACTTCTGAGCTAAAGGGATCCTACCACGTTGGCCTCCCAGAGTGCTAGGATTATAGATGTAAGGTGCCTTGCCTGGCCAATTGACTACTTTTAAAAGAATAAGTTCCTGATAGCCACCCTTTCCCAGCTCATTAGGTAGAGTTGCTCCTGTGAGAATCGGCTGAAATCAATGCCTGTCTTTTGGAGCCTCTGCTGATGTGATGTTCCACGTGGAGCTCATATTTAAGGCACTCATTTGTCTTCTCCCTCCACATTTATAATATTTCATCCATGGTGGGCTATCACATGGGACTCTTGCATGGGGATTTTAGCAACTGTGAAGGGTAACTGTCTAGATCTTTGACATGCCTCCAAGTGAGCCGTGTGTTACACCATACTAGACTTTGATTCAACACCATTCAGTGACAAACAAAAACTTTGTTTTCTTGTTATTGATTGATATTCTTCGTAGTCATCAGAAAAGGTTGGCATTTAAAGAAGCTGATTGTACGATGGAAAATTTTCCCATGTGAATGAATATCCCTTGTACATTGAAATCTGACTTAAAAAAAGTTTTTTTTTTTTGAGACAGAGCCTCAAGCTATCACCTTGACTAGAGTGCTGTAGTGTCACAGCTCACAGCAACCTCCAACTCTTAGGCTTAAGCGATTCTCTTGCCTCAGCCTCCTGAGTAGCTGGATCTACAGGTGCCCACCGCAACGCCTGGTTATTTTTTGGTTGTAGTTGTCATTGTTTGGCAGGCCCAGGCCAGATTCGAACCCGCCAGCTCTGGTGAATATAGCTGGCGCCATAGCTGCTTGAGCTACAAGCGCCGAGCCTTAAAAAATGTTTTTAATTTATAGCATACCTGTTACCCCTTTCCCCCAAAGTCTCATTCACTGGGTCAGAGCCAACATGGCCTTAGGTCTTGGCTGACTCTTAAGCAACGCGTCTTGATATGTATTTTCATATTCTACCAACTTAAGTGCCTCATCCAATTCTATCAATTTCATAGTGTCTAAAATTCTTGTTTTGCTTAAATTATTCAGGGAATAAATGCTGCATCTACAGAAACAATATTGTCTGCCTTGCATATCAGAGAAAATGACAATTATGTCATCATCTATAATTTAGTTTTCTTAATATTATCCCTAGTCACAAGGAACAGAGGCAGAAACACAATCTGAGAGATGAGAAAGAACTGCTAAGCCTGCTACTTGAACAGCTTCTCCCTTGTAGAGTCTGAAAATGTTCTTAAAAATCAAGGAGATGATGTCCTTTTAGAAATATATGTAATGTAGAATATTGTGCCCTATTCCACATGATCAAATATATCAAGTTGCAAGTAGCAGCTAGGGATATGCTTTTTAACAAGCATCCCAGGAAAATGTGGTACGTGTATTCTAAACACTTGCAAGTAGAGGAGTCTTCTAAAAGTTGGGGGCAGTGCCAACAGATTGCTTATGGTGCCCTGGAGTACCAAGTTCACGTCGGAGACCCTCAGATTAAAGTACAGGCACATGAGAAAAGGTACAAATGATAAGGCTGAATTCAATGGCCCAATAAGATGAATTCAGAATTTTTTATATGATCCTCTGCCTCCAGAAGGAGCAGAGATAAAAAAAAAAATATATAGAGGTAAAAACCCTTTCCTAGGCTGCTAAATCAGGATGTTCTGAGCCTTATCCCTGAAAAAGTTGACACTAAGGCAGTGGTTTCCCAACTGGGGGTGACTTTACCACCTGTCTCTGCAGGGGACATTTGGCAATGTCTGGAGACATTTGTGATGATCAGAATTCCAGCCAGTGGTGGTGGTTACAGGTCTCTAGAGGGTAGAGATGCTACTTAACTTCCTGCCATGCATAGGACAGCCCCCACCTCAAAGCATTGTCAGGCCCCAGGTCTGAGTAGCACTACGGTCAAGAAACTCCACCCCAAGCCTTGGTCAGGTCATGGAAGAAGCCAGAGAGGTCCCTTATTCCCAGGGCAATTCCTGTGTCCTTCACTCAGCAGGCTACTGTACCCTCCTGTGTGATGCAGCACTCAAATCCATTATCACGGCACAGAAGGGAACCTGGCAGATAGGTCACCACGGTGAGCAGAAACGAAGGATGACAGCATGTGGGCCTGGAATTCAGGCCCAGGGCCTGTTACTGTGGGTAAAGTTCTCCTTTCATTGCTTAGGTCAAGACCTCCAGGCTGGAGGGTCCAGGAGTTCCTGGCTTTCAAATAATTCCTCCTCATCCTTCACTAGGATTGGTTATGGCCCATCAGAAAGTGGTTGTTTTAGGTGTTTTAGTGCTTTGGTCTTGTGATATAGTTCACTGAGTTTCTGGGAGATTCATAAACCCACCAAAGGAACCTAGACTAAATTCTACACTGGATCTTAACCCCAGCCCTGTTCCTTCTGAGTCCTGTGAAGTTAGCCATAAATGACTCACCTGTAAGCGGGAGTTGTGGCGGGTGCCTGTAGTCCCAGTTACTAGGGAGGCTGAGGCAAGAGGATCACGTTAGCCTAAGAGTCTGAGATTGCTGTGAGCAGTGACATCATCACTCTATTGAGGGTGACATAGTGAGACTGTGTCTCAAAAAAAAAAAAAAAAAAAAAGAACTCATCTGTAAAGCAGGAACTACCTTACTGGGCTAAAGGAGAAACTTCATGAAAGGACATTTTGAAAACCAAATTAATCATACAAATGTAAATAATACTTACAAGATAAATATTTAACATTCTACTAGAGTCGGTATGTTCTGCTAAGCCAGATCTTGTTTTAAAGCAGCGATCTCAAACCTTATTGGTCCTAGCAGAATTAGGAGACCTGATCCCAGAGTTTCTGAGTCACTAAGTCTGGGATGGGGCCCAAGAATTTGCATTTGTAACAAGTTCCCAGAAGCTGCTGGTCTGGGAAGCAAGTGGCTCTAAAACGTTCTCTACCTTCTACTTCCACATGAGCTTAGATAATTTTAGGACAGAGCCAACTTAAAAAACCAGTGCAGGCTAAAGGAGAGGTTGCATGCCTGTCTGTTTGCCTAAATCGCCTGTAGTTTTGTAGTTCTTTTTAATACAGATGCCTGGCTCTCCACCCAGTCCTATTGAATTTGGGAGAGTAAACTCCAGACATGTATATTTTGCAGAATTGCACAGGAATTTCTGATAATGACAAATATCAACAAATAAACACTTATTTCCTGCCAAATGCTGTACTAAGTCACCCATAATTATTATTTTGTTTAATCTCCTCCAATAACCTTATGAGAAGACTGCCATTATCATTCCAGCTTTCAAGAGAGGATAAGTCACTTTTTCAAGGTAACATGAGTAGTTAGTGGTAGAACTTAGACTTGAAGCCATGTAGTCAGAGGGTCAGGCTCGTAACCACCAAGTCTCCCAGCTCATGTAGTTTGTGTTAAACCTTGTGAGTTCAATGCGTTGAGCGTAACTCATGGAGAGAACGAAAAAACTGAGACAATCTGTAGTACAATAGGGTGAGTTTGGAAATCATCTATTGGGCCATTCAGACAAGAATACCTAGATGAGTGCTGTTTTATTTTATTAAAATATCATCATGCAAACAAAAAGAAAATACTTTCTGCACAAAATAAAAACCTAGTGGTGAAGACAAGTGAGATTTATTTTTAGCGGCAGCCGGGATGTTCTCCAGGAGCGGGTAGGGAGAATGCGGACTGTGGCCCTGGAGGAAGAATCAGATGGCATCCCCTCCAGTTAGAGCCATTTCTCATCAAACCCACAGACACATGCAAATGGAAATGCCAACACTTCAGGATCCTTTGGAGGCAGGTGACTGTCATACCAACAGCTAACATAATAGGCTTGTCTGGCTGAGCTTCTGGCACTGCCCTCTGTTTCCTCCTAGCTGTAAATGCAAATACCCTAGAGCACTTCTTAGAGTGTGTTTCCTGCCAAACATTACTGTTAGATCCGCACTGTATGCCATGAGTGTTAGAGCTCAGATGACCCTAGGGATTATTCAGTCCGCCTACTCTTCCTTTCTGTAAAGGGCCACTTAGATCCACTTTGGAAAGGGAGATAGTCTACTATGTGTTAGGGCAGTGTTCAGGGCAGAACCCAGACCTGGCTCCCAGTCCAGTGCTTCATAGAGACCCTTTACTAGTTATTTTGTTGGGGGTTGATGGGGCCAACCTGAACTCTCAGACAAAATAAAAATTAATTATATTTCAGAAAATGGACTCTTTCCTGCCAAAGAAATAAATATCTGTATCCACACTTAGGCCAGTTTTGTAGTAATAATGTTTGCTTCTTTTTAAATTTCAGATTACTATGAAGGTACAATTAAGCTATATTCTTAAAAAAAATAAATTTCATAAGAAATTGTTGGAAATTTGGTACGTTGAATATCTCTTGGCTGTCTCCCTCAGGATACGCACAGGTTTAATCAAATTAAAATGTTGCCATTAAACAAAAACTGCTTAAATAGAATTCTCAGAGCACAAACTCTTAACCACTAAGGTTCATACTTTTTTGAGGTTGAACTGAAAGTTTATAGTCAGAGATTAATTGTTGCATCTCCTGCCTGGTGGCTGGAAGATTTCTGATTTAAGACCCTATTGGTCTTGAGGATGGAATAATTGAGTTTTTATTGCCTGTACCCCCTTGCAACTGGCAGGCACGAATTAACAGACTAAACTCCAGGATACTTTCGGTTAGAAGCCCGGTTGTGCTTCTAGGTTGACTGGGACTTAACATTCTCTGTGGTCCTTCTCTCTCCCCAGGGCACGTGCACATCACCGATTTCAACATTGCTGCAGTGCTGCCCAGGGAGATGCACATCACCACCATGGCTGGCACCAAGCCTTACATGGGTACGGGTTGCGTGGTTCCTACCAGCAAAGCTGCTGCTTTTCATTTCTGTAAACACCATTTATTACAGGTTGAGTCATCCATGGGGACTTGAAGCAGAACTGACAGGCTCCTCTCTGCCTTTCTCTGGGGTGTCTTTGGAACCTAAGAGGATACTGATAGAGAGGGGCCATTGATCAGAATTTGAAAGCATTCTTTCAGGAGTTAATTAAGACAGTTTCTACTCATTTCCTAACAACACCAAAACATCAATTCAGTACTATCTACTGACGTCTGTGTGTGCTTGGCAGTGTTTCAGATGCCGGTGACCCTGTACGGAGCAGCACAGGTGAGGTCTCCAGCTCAGGGGCTCACATTCTAGGAAAAACAGATAAAAAGATAGAAACAAATAAAGAAGAAACTATAATAAGCAGGATGGTACTAAGGGACAAAGGCATTATTTTGACCATTATTTACATAATAATATTTATACACATAAGGCTGTGAAGTTTACAAAGGGCCTCCCTGGCTAGGCTTTCCATTTTAGCCTTAGCGCCGTAACAATTCTAGGAGTTCTTTTGGAAGATGAAGAAATTTTGCCTGAGAAAGGTTAAATGACTTTACATATCATGCTTATAGTGAAATGAGGAGCTGATTTTCACCCTGATGATTAAGAATTTACAAGGCAGTTATTAAAGGGTAAGTTAAGATGTGAAATTCTCAGTGGGTCTCATTTCATTGTAACAAATCGACTGCAAATTCTAAGGTCAATGTGTGGACACTGTCCACGCCCAAATATAGGCATGAAGGGAGAGCTATTGCCCTTTAGGGGGCATAGAGTATTCAGGAAGGGGGATTCTTCTTCCCTTCTCACTGGTGTTCCTAAGGCAGGTGAGTCAGATTTCAGGAGTATGATTTGTTAATTCTTGGGCTGTCTGTGAGAGGAGGTGTCTGCCATTTTATTCTTGGCTGGATGCCTGTTTAGTTGCTGAACTTGTTGACTGGTCTGGAGCTAAAATAGCCTGGTTAGCCATGGGAGGTTGGTAAGTTTGGGGGCTCATCTCCCTGGGGATCCCAGCAGGAGACAGAGGTATGTGGTGTGTGTGCTGGGGAAGGGGGGTTACCTGGAGCAGCAGTTCTCAACCCATGGGTCGTGACCCATAGGAACTGCATTAAAAGGCCAGAGAATTAGGAAGGTTGAGAACCAGTGACCTAGAGGATGTGGTCCAGCTTCACAAGGGTCCCTGCAGTGCCCTGGGGTGTGACCTGGAGGGGAGGGAGGCTGCTGCCAGCATAAGGTCCAGACACACCACCAGTCCCAATAGAGAGCAGCTATTCCTAGTAGCAGAATCTCAGAGGGTGGAGCCCAGGCATAGGGTGGGTTAAAAATTCTTTAGGTAATTCTTCTGTTCAGCTGGATCAACACCTAAGGAGAGATCACCCTGCAGCAGAGGAAGCACACGTGTTAGGATCCCTGTGCCTCCATTCTTCTGATGTGCAGCAGAGAAAAAAAAAAAAAAAGATTGGACACCTCTGTCCTAAAACAAGTAGTGTTTTCCAGGAAAATGCAGAGGGAGTTATGTGAGAAACAGATCAGGCCTCCATCTCCACACCAAGGTGACTAAATCCAGCCTGGTGGGTGGGTGGTGGAGCTTTTGAACCATATATAAGATTAGTTTTAAAATGCACAGGATTGAATTTTAAAGTGTCTAAAGTAAATGTTGTAACAAGCAAACAGGATTAAAATAGACTGCACAATCTTTAGGGAAAGCCTCTGTCCACAAAACAGGTTAGGGACCACACAGTTGCTGGAAGATGATAGAAGTCTGAAAACCACCCAGGCTGCTTCTACCCTAATTCGTTAAGGTGCTTAAAGGAGGTGGTAATGCTGCTGCTTAAACAGGTGGGATTAAGTCAGGGGCGGAGTGAATTGTATCCGCTAGTTATGGTCAGAATGAGTCACAGGCAAAACATTTGAACTTGAAAAGGGCAAGAGCAATGTCACTTTCTTTTAATATTTCATTTTCTTTCTCCTATACAATGAGAGAGAGAAAGAACCCCTACATGCATAGCCACCTTACTTTCCAACAGGAAGAAATCTTCTATGGGAAATAATGAGCCTTATTTTATGTGGTATTTGAACAACTGCAAATTTCATGGCTTCCAATTACCAGTGGAGGGAATAAATCTCTTTTGTCACTTCTAAAATAATGGACACATATAATTCAGCCTATTTTCTACCTAAAACTCATGGTACTCAAATGATAAAAAGGAGTATCCGAGCCTGCTGTTCTGATGAGTTTACTCCCCAGGTTTCCTGGGTTTCCATATTAAGGGCTATTTTCTTGGAGCCAATTCAGAAAATGTGCATCTGGGTTTCTAGGGCTCGTTTCCATGGTGAAAGGAATACAGAGAGGCCACCTTTCTCCCCTCTCCCCAGTGATTTTAAATACAATACCTGTATAATGTAACTTTTTGTAAAGTTGGCATTTCTAATCTTTTCACAAGATAGAGCTAGGAAATTGGAATCTAGGCGAAATTCTATGCACCCCCCCACTGTCACCTTTATAATTAACAATAACTAATGTAGCAGAACCTCCGTAGTGGACCCCCTCCCTACATTAAAGCACCTCCTTAAGACAACCTCATTATCATAGGCTGGACATGTACCACATGTATGTATCAGTACAGTAGGATTAGTTCCTTACATTGATCAGTTGGTATAGTTCCTTGGGTGGTCAACTTACAGAGACTATATTGCATATATAAAAGTACATGTTCACTCTGCAAAAATTATAAAATGCTGATAAGCAAAAGGAAAGCAAATTAATCTCTCTGCCAATAGATATTTATGTTTTCCTTCCAGAACTTTTTTCCTAAGTGCAAACATATATATTTTTTTTTCCAATGGATCATGCTAAATACTTGTAATCTAAATTTTCACTTTATAATGCTATCATAATGGTACTGTCACCATTGTTATTTAACTCTCAACCCCATGAGATAGGTTTTGCTATTATTTTGATTTTATAGATTAAAAAAAAAATGGAACCCAGAGACAAAGAGAAAGGGAAGTGATCACAATCACACAGCAAGTGACTGGCAGAGCACAAAATCAGAAGCCCAGGAACATGCAGAGCTTGGAACATTGATGATGATGTGGCACTGATGAGAGCACGCTGGGTGACATTTGGGGAGCTCTTCCTATACGTTAAGCACTGCTCTGCGTCCACACATTACATCATTTAAATTAAAAACAATTCTGTGAGACCAGTACTATTGTGATTCCCACTTCAGAGAAGAGCAGATGGAGGGGTTAATCAACTTATCCAGGGTGAGTAAAGCTAGAGACAGCCATAAGGGACCTGATGCCAGAGCCCTAACTCTAAACACACGGCTGCACTATGCCTTTGTTCAGGTCCATCAACACACCTCTGTCAAAGTTGAAACCCACTTCTCCCTGGGTCTTAACAACTGACACTGTGCTTACTTTGCCATGCTGATAAATATAACCATCATTTTAATGGTCATGTGCTATAGAATTAGGGGGCAACACTATCTTTATTTGACCAACATATTGCATAGTGGTGAAGTAAGGGATTTTAGTGTATCCATCACCCAAATAACATACATTGACTCTAATCATCATCTGTCCCTCTTCTAATCCTCTAGCCTTCTGAGTAGCTGTCCTCTCATCGTCCCACACACTGCCCCAATGTGTGCACATTACTTAGCTCCCATTTATTAGTGGAAACATGCAGTATTTCTTTCTCTGTCTGAGTTGTTTCACTTAAGATAAAAGCCTCTGGTTTCATCCATGTTGCCGTGAAAGACACGAGTTCGTTGTTTTAATGACTGATCAGTATTTCATTCTGTATGTACACCACAGTGTTTTGGCCAGTCGGCCGTTGGTTGGACACTTACATTGATGCCACGTCTTTGCTATTGTGAATAGTGCTGCCATAAACATACGAGTGCAGATGTCTTTGGATATAATGATTTCTTGTCCTTTGCGTGGACACCCAGTAGGGGGATTACTGAATCAAATGGTGGTTCTACTTTTATTTTTTCCAGAGAGGTTGGACTAATTTACATTCCCACCAACACTGTATAAGCATTGCCTTTACTTTGCATTCTCAACAACATCTGCTATTTTTGTCTTTTTAAAAATAGCTATTCTGACTGATGTAAGATGATACCTCATTGTGGTTTTAATTTGCCTTTCTCTGATGATAAGAGATATTGACCATTTTTTCCCATGCTTGTAATAAACAACTACTTACCTAATTCCTGGAAAATTAGATTGTTTCTCATTTTGAAATACCAGTTGAGCATCCCAAATCCAAAAATCCAAAATTTGAAATGCTCCAAAATCCAAAACTTTTTTAAAGCACAAAATGTTGACAATTGAGCTTATTGGAAAATTTCAGATTTAGGATTTTCTAATTTGAGATACTCAACCACTATGATGCAAATGTTTCAAAATCTGAAAAGATCCAAAATCCAAAACACTCTGGCCCCAAGAATTTTGGATAAGGGATATTCTACCTGTTCATTTAAATTTATAGTAAAAATCCTGTTAGGAGAAATATGCTCTCAAACTTAATTCCTTCTTTGTGATAAATTTCCATTCAGAAGTAATAATGTATTCCATTCTTGAAATTCACTGAGAGTAAATTTTATGTTCTTACCCCAAAACGATGATAAATATATGAGGTAATGCGTATGTTAATTAGCTCTATCTAGCCATTCCAGAATGTATATATTTTTCAAAACATTGCATTGTATGTAATAAATACATACAACTTTTAATGTCAATTAGCATTAATTAATTTAGGAAAAGGATTTCTGTTGAAAAGGCATACATGTTAATACATGTCCCTCCTAAATGTTCATATTGATTTCTAGGTGTTCTGAAAATATTCATTTTCCTGCATCTTTACCAGTGTTGCACTATTAATATCTTTAATCTTCCCCCAAAGATAAGTGACAATCATACTATATTGTGATAATAAAACTATATTCTGTTTTTTTTTTAATTTTATTTTTTTTATGATAGATAAAAATATGTACCATACATGTGGCCTGACCCGTTACCCTCCCTCCACCCAAACCTCCCCCCTCCTTTCCCCTTCCTTGGTCCTTTCCCCATAGTCTTGTGGTATAATTGGGTTATAGCCTTCATGTGAAAGCTATAGTTTAGCTTCATAGTAGGGCTGAGTACATTGGATACTTTTTCTTCCATTCCTCGGATACTTTGCTAAGGAGAATATGTTTCAGCTCCATCCATGTAAACATGAATGAGGTAAAGTCTCCATCTTTCTTTAATGCTGAATAATATTCCATGGTATACATGTACCACAATTTGCTAGTCCATTTGTGGGTCGATGGGCACTTGGGCTTCTTCCGTGACTTAGCAATTATGAATTGGGCTGCAATAAACATTCTGGTACAGATGTCTTTGTTATATTGTGACTTTTGGTCTTCTGGGTATAAACCTAGAAGAGGAATTATAGGATC
>CAUYPK010006950.1:0-59859 GCA_963574355.1 Loris lydekkerianus | reverse complement strand
CCACCCCCCCCCAGTAGTCTTGTGGTGGGGGCGGGCGGGGCTCGTGGGTGGGTGTGGTCGTTGTGGTGGTGGGTGGGGGTGTTGGCGGGGGATGAGGGTCGCGGGGTTCGTCACCACACCCCTCACCCAAGCCGACAAAGTAAGACACGGACTCAAAAAAAAAAAAAAAAAAAAAAAGGGAAGAAGTGCACTTCATTAACAGAGGGACAGATTGTTGTGGATTTTGAATTGGTATTTCTCTATCCATTGTTTTAACTGTAGCACCCCACTTTTAATCTTAGAGTCTCAGTATTTACAGCACAAAAATTTGCATTTATATCTTCAGTGATAAGGAAATTAACTGGATTTCTTAAGCAAGAGGGCTTGTAATAGAATAATTCACACTTTAATGTAGCCTACAGCTTGAAAAAAAAAAAAAAAAACAAGGAAAGATGGCTGGTTTACATAAAATTCAGGACATTAACATTTCCCTTGATGTGGGAATGTGAGAATTTTTACACACCATGCCCAATTATGGTAAATGAATTGATGGATTTTCCTAATTTAATAGGTTTCAATGTACTGAGCCTTTTAAGGTCAGGCACAGTGGCTCATGCCTGTAATCTTAGCACTCTGGGAGGCCAAGGCACTTGGATTGCCTGCGTGCAGGAATTCAAGACCAGTCTGAGCAAGAGTGAGACTCCAGCTCTGATAAAAACAGAAAAACTAGCCAAATGTCATGGTGAGTGCCTGTGGTCTCAGCTACTCGGGAGGCTGAGGCAAGAGGATCTCTTGAGCCCAAGACATTGAGGTTGCTGTGAGCTGTGACAGGGTGATAGAGGGAGATTCTTTCTCAAAAAACAAAAACAAAAATTAGTGTCAGTCACATTATAAATAACCATTAGAGAGAATTACTACATAGAGTAAATGAAAATAGATGTAAAAGAAATACTGAGAGACAATTCTCTGTGCATCTCTCATGTGTCCTCAGGGCCTTGATGCTATTTTATGAGAGTATATTCTGCACAAAAGCAAGCAAACTTGAAAGGTAACATCTTCCAGAGAAAAGGACAGGAACACTTATTGCCCATAGAAAATATTCAGGTTCCTCAAGCTCAGAATGTTTCTCTTGAAATGCAACCTACTGTCTGTGCAGGTGTCAACTGGTCCTCTTCCCGTTGCTCTGTAAAAATCAATGTTCAAAGAACAACAACAACAAAGTGATGATACTCTGTCCACGGCTATTACTCTGAGAAATAAACTGTTACTAGTTTCTGGTCTAGGAGTCTTGTGTCTTGTCCTAGCACTTACAAAACGGTGATCAACTTACTTGTTACATTGAAATAGGTTAAAATTTCAGATGCTTTGCAGTTATTGATAAAGCCACTATTTTTACTAAAAATTTTCTGGCAAATACTTCCTCTTCTCAGTAGTCCTCAGACTTCTAAACATATGTCAGATGACATTTACTATTATGACCTGATTTAAGAGCAGGAGAACAATTATGATGGCAATTACTGATAAATTATTTGCAAACATATCTAGTGTAGATATTACATTTCATAAAATGTTGACTAGTCATTAATATATTTGTAAGGGGATTCTAAAATATTAATATGAATGATCAAACATTGACATTTTAACAATTAACACAATAATTAACTCCATTAAATACTTCTTTTCAAATAAGAATTTTTTTTGTGTGAAAATTTGTCAGAACAATTTCCCAACAGCATGTATGTAATTGACTTGAGAAGACAAAGTTAGAATAATGTGGCTAACAAATTAAACTCAGTTCCTTAAACTTGCCATGAAATTTCTAAGAAGTACTAAGTTCCCTAAAAGAGACTTAACTACACTATGATAATAAAAAACGGTTCTCAGCTAAGGAATTTCTCAAATGACTGATAATTCACACTCTTAGTGTAGTCTTCTGCTTGCAAAAAATTACATAGCTCTTCAGTCCCTTGATAATTAGCTCCTATTGTCAAAGCTTCAGCTACGATTTGATTTTAAAAAGTTCTAAATGTCAAGAACCAAGTGGTCTGATAAATATGGATGACATTTAAAAAGTGAAGTATGTAGTGTCTACAAAAGAAGAGGAGAAGAGTCATGTGTTGCATTTATTAATAAAATACTTTATAGCTCATTCATATAATTATTTACTCTTCTAAATGAATGACATCTTCTGTCTATAAAGAAGAGTATAACCTCCTAACTCCTCTAATAATTAGGGAGGTGGCTTAAATACTAACAAGTTTGCATGTAATGCCATTAACCTAAAAATAAATTATTTAAAAGGAAAACTAACATGTATATATATATATATATACACACACACATATGTGTGTGTGTGTGTTTTATATATAATATAATACAAAGCCCAATTTATTTTTTGGAGTCAGAGGCAGAGACCTCCCTACATGGTGATTTTTTCCTCCTAAATTCACTTTACTTACTAATTGAATCCTTGAGACTACATGAGTAATATTTATTAATTGCTGCACTATATAATTCAGAGCTGTCATTCATGTGAGCACCCACTTCCTTCCAAATCAGAGGCTTAGTGACAGTTGGCAGGTATATTGCTCAATGGAATGATAAAGAAACAACAGGCAGAGTTCCTATGAAGAACAACTTGAGAGAAAAAGCTAGCTGTGAACTTTGAAAAATATCACAGGATTTAGTAACTTAACTTTCAAAGATATTCACTGACTCTACTTTGCATTTGCATTTTAACCTGTGGTCCTTGTTTTTACTTTCTCTATATAGTCATCTCTCTACCTGTTATTAGAAAGCTATTTTGTAAAACCCCTAACAGTGCAAACTGAATAGAAATAATTCATTGGCCATCGATAAAAAACATGATGTTTAAAGACTTTGGGTTGACATAGTAAAGAAACAAACAAATGTAATTAAAATAGACAAATAGCTAAGAGGCAAAATTGTTTACTATTTCTGATCCCTTTTGATTGGATTTCAGATACATCTTTTGATTAATACATATCATTAGACAAGAAGTGAATATAAAGATAGATGCAAAATTGCTGACTTTTTCTTGTAGCAGAATTCTATTCATTAGGTGATGTTGATCACTGGAGATAGAGAATCTTCTGAAACACTTGTTTCTGATTAATTTTTCTAAGCTACATTATGCTTTAATGATTTTCCTTAAAAATTACATGGAACATAACATGGTCTCTTTTAAAAAGTTTCAGAGTGGGTTTTCATCAATAAATTACATGATTATCTTGTATATACATAAGAACTAATATTATCATTTGTTCTTTAATAATGTTTTGATAGCTGTATTGAGATATATCTGACATACTATCAACTGAAAATATTTAAAACACACCATTTGGTAAGTTTTCGCATTTATATGCACACATAAAACCATCACCACAATGAAGAAAATGAACACAAACTAACTCTTCAATTATTATTATCATTATTATTTTGTGAGACAGAGTTTTATTCTGTAACCCAGGCTGAAGTTCTATGATCAGATCTCACTGCAGCCTTGAATTCCTGGGATCAAGCACTCCTCCTGCCTCAGCCTCTTGAGTAACTAGGACTACAGGAACACACTGCTGTGTCAGGCTTTATTTGCTTACTTACTTACTTACTTACTTTTAATGATAGAGTCTCCCGATATTGCCAAGTCTAGGCCTAAACTTCTGGGCTCAAGTGATCCTGCCACCATGGCCTCCCAAAGTGCTGGAGTTACAGGTGTGAGGTGCTAGACCTGATCTGATGGTTAAATTTATAAGCCAACTTGGAGTATGGCTTTGAATGAAATTGGCATTTACACCAATGAAATTTGGGCAAAGCGGACTGCCTTTCACAATGTGGATGGCTCTTTTCTAATCAGTTGAAGTTGTGATGAGAGCAAAAAGACCAGCTTCTGACCCAAGAAAGTACCCAACAGACTGCCTGGGGTTCCCCCTTTGCACCATTGGGCACCCTGGTTTCTCACTGAAATGACAGTCCACTCTTGTGGTTTTCTCCTTGGCTTAAATCAAAGATCTGTCCTTTAATTACTTCTATCAAATTGACATATGGAATATATCCTACTAGTTCTGTTTCTCTGGAGAACCCCAAATAATACAGATTTTGGGACTGAAAAGTGGGGTACTGTTGTAACAAAGAACCAAAGATGTTGAAAAGTTCTCAGGTGCTAAATTGTTTTCTAGTATTTTGTGGAAAATAAAAGTAAAAAGTGATGAACTTGGACATTTAGCTGTGGAGATTTCTAAAAAAATTGCTGAAAGATGTACCTAATTTCTACTTGCTGCTTATGGTAAATTGAGGGGATTGTTAATTAAAGAAGAATCAGACTTGAAGGTTTGGAAAATTCATGGGCCTGACTTGTAGACTTAATTATCTATGAACAGAAACCAGGACTAGAGATGGGATTATGCCGGTGGAAACACTGCCAGCTTGAACCAAGGGTTACAGAGATGTAGCAGAGTGAAGGCAGGTTGGCAGGCTTCTTAGATTCTATAGGATGGGGCGATAGAGCTATTTGTGGGAAAATGTGCATTGTCCTTCGTCAAGATGGAAGAATAACTATTGGGGTGACTCAGAGGTCACCAGTGCAGCCATTCCTGCCACAGTACCAAAGCGCTCAAGCCCCAGGAGTCGGAAGGAGCAAGGCTGTTTCCTTTTTGTTTTCACAAGTCAAGCTGGTTTATTTCTTGGTTTCAGCAGGCTGAGCTGCTGCCATCTAGCACTTCAGGAACAGGGCTAGCTGTGCAGAGGCACTGTGGCAGGACCGCCTTTTAGGGCCTTAATGATGATGCTACTATCTCAGTGTGCCCAGAGAGTAGAGGATTAAGCCAAGGAGAACTTTCCAAGCTATAAGATCCAATGGAATTTGACTTGATAGGTTTTGGACTAACAGGGGATCCATGACCTCTGTCTTTTTTTTTTTTTTTTTTTTTTCAGTTTCTCTTTTTTTGAATTCAAATGTCTATCCCTTCCCACCACTGTGTTTTGGAAGCCAATAACCTGTCTAGTTTCACAGGTACACAGCTGGAGAAGGACTTTGCCTCAGGATAAATCATACCTCAAGTTTCACCCACATCGGACTTACGTATTCAGATGATTCTTTGGTCTTAGAGCTGATGCTTTTGAGAAGACATGAGTTGAGGCGAGCAGAGAGTAGGATGTTATGGACTGAATTATGTTTCTCCCCAAATCATACTGAAACTCCAACCCCCAATATGACTGTATATGAAGATTGGCTTTTAAGGAGGTAATTAAGGTTAAATGCTGTCGTAAAGGTAGGACCTTAATCCAATGTGACTAATGTCCTTATGAAAGGTAAAGACAGTGTGAATGCAGGTGAACAGAGGAAAGACCAGGTGAGAACAGCAAGGCCACAGCCTCTGAAGCCAAAAGATCTCAGGAGAAATCAGTCCAGTCAATACCTTTATCCTAGACTCCTAGCCCCCCATACTATGAAAAAATAATTTTTGTTATTTAAGCCACCTAACCTGTGGTCACTTAGCTAGCAAGACAGATGCTTGACTCAAACCCAATTTTACTGACTCTGTTGACTCCAGAGCTAATAATCCCTAACTATACCACATATCCTATTTTTACTTTAACTTTCTATTCTGCATAAGCAAAGGCCTACCAAAACACTATCAGTACCTGTATTTTTTCTATAAAATTGATTTTTTATTAGATTATAACTGGGTATATTACTGCATTTATGGGGTATAATATGCTGATTTTATATACAATTTGGAATGTTTACATCAAACTGATTAACATAGCATTCACCTCACTTATTTAATTGTTGTATTTAGACATTTAGACTCTTAATACATTTGACATGTACCCTTGTAATATGCACAATAGGTTAGGTCTCACCAATTATCCTCCCTCCAACCGTCCATCCTCCTCCCTTCTCCTTGCCCTCCTGTTCTCTCCTTCTTTCTGGGCTATAATAGTGTTTTGTCTTTTGTATGAAAGTGTGGGTGATTATATATTGGTTTCATAATAATATTGAGTACATTGGATTTTTTTTTTCCATTCTGAGATACTTTACTAAGAAGAATATGATCCAGCTCCATCCATGTGAATATAAAAGAGGTAAAGTCTCCATCTGTTTTTTATGGAAGTATAATATTCTATGGCATAAACATAACACAATTTGTTAATCCATTCATGGGGGGATGGGCACTTGGGCTGCTTCCATGTCTTGACAATTATGAATAGGGCTGCAATAAATATTCTTGTGCAAATGTCATGTGATAAAGTGATTTTTGGTCATCCGAATATATACCTAGTAGAATAATTGCAGGATCAAATGGCAGGTCTACTTTTAGTTCCCTAAATGTTCTCCAAACTTCTTTCCAAAAAGGACATATTAGTTTTCATTCCCAACAGCAGTGTAGAAATGTTCCCTTCTCTCCACATCCATGCCAACATCTGTAGTTTGAGGATTTTGTTACATGGGCTAATCTTACTGGAATTAGATGATATCTCAGAGTGGTTTTGATTTGAATTTCTCTGATGATTAAAGATGATGAGCATTTTTTCATGTGTCTATATGCCATGCACCTGTCTTCTTCAGAGAAGCTTCTGTTCAAGTCTCCTGCCCACAATGAAATGGGATCACTTGTTTTTTCTTATTAATAATTTTGAGTTCCCTTTGGATTCTGTTTATCAAACCTTTATCAGAAACATAGCCTGCAAATATGTTCTCCCATTCTGAGGGCTGTCTGCTTGGTTTACTTATTGTGTTCTAGGCAGTGCAGAAGTTTTTAGTTTGATCAAATCCCAGTAATGTATTTTTGGTGATACTTCAATTGCTGAGGGGGTCCTCCTCATAAAGTATTTTCCCAGGCCAATTTCTTCAAGTGTTTCCCTTACACTCTTTCCAAGAATTTTATAGTTTCATGTCTTAAGTTTAAATCTTTTATCCAGTGAGAGTCAATTTTTGTTAATTATGAAAGGTCTGGGTCCAGTTTCAGTCTTCTACAAATCACCAGCCAATTCACCCAGCACCATATGTTAAATAGGAAATCTTTCCCCAGATTTATGTTTTTGATAGGCTTATCAAAAATCAAATTATGATCAGTGTCTGAGTTCATCTCTTGGTTCTCTATGCTCTTCCCTACCTCTAGCTTGCTATTTTTGTGCCAATACCATGCTATTTTGATCATTACAGATTTACAGTACAGTTTGAAGTCTGGTATTCCTGAAGTGATTCCTCCTGATTTGTTTTTATTTGTGAGTAATGTCTTGGCTATTCATGGTTTTTTCTGATTCCATGTAAAACAAAGTAATAGTTTTTCCAGATCTTTAAATTATGACAGGGATGCTTTAATAGGGATTGAATTAAATTTGTATATTGCTTTGGGTAGTATAGACATTTTAACAATGTTGATTCTTCCCAGCCATGAGCATTGTATGTTTTTCCATTTGTTAACATATTCAGCTATCTCTTTTCTTAGAGTTTCATAGTTCTCTTTATAGAGATCTTTCACGTCCTTTCTTATGTAAATTCACAAATATTTCATCTTCTTTGTTACTACTGCAAAAGGAATAGAGTTCTTGACTCTTTTTTTGGCTTGACTATTATTGGTATATATAAAAGCTATTGATTTGTGAGTATTGATTTTATATCCTGAGGTGCTGCTATATTCCTTGATCACTTCTAAGGGTTTTGAAGTTGAGTCCCTAGGGTTTTCCAGGTATAAAATCATATTTTGTCTGTGAAGAGTAAAAGTTTGATCTCCTCTGACCCTATTTGGATGTCCTTGTTCTTGGCTGTGCAAAGGCTCTCTACTCCACTGCCTCTTTGAGTGTTTGGGAGCACTCAAAAGCTTTGTCTTCAATATCAGAGATCCTTTCTTCAGGCTGCTTCATTCTGTCACTAAGGGATTCTACTGTATTTTTCAGATCTTTGAGGGCTGCAAATTCTAGCCTTAATGTGTCTAAGTCTTTTGAGATTTTGTCTTTGAATTCATTGAGTTCTTGAGACAACTTTTGGACTACTCCTTGAATTTCTAATTCCCACTTTACTTCCATTCTATTAATCTTATTTGTCATCCATATTCTGAATTCAATTTCTGACATCTCAGCAATTTGTTTATGAATGGCATCTTCTGTTGTGTCTCCTTTATTGTTCCTTGGGGTAGTTGATCTACTCTGATTATTCATGTTGTCAGAGCTTTTCCTGCTGATTCCACTCAATGATTATTTTTCTCAGTTTGCTAGAGAAGCTGGTAAGGTGGAATTGGATTGAGGGCTTTTGGAGATGTAGTCAACCTGCCCTTTAACAAAGAGCTGGGACTGGTGACTATGGCTTTTCCCCTATAGTTTTATAAAGATCCTGTTCAGTACTGCCATCTGAGACTCTGGGGACTACTCTGGGGACAGCTACATGGGCTTTGTCTTGCATTCAGCTAGTCTCTAACCAGTCCTATTGAATCACTAGCTTTGGGCTGAAATCTTAGCTGGGGAGAAAGACACTCAACGAAGGCACCCCACACACACACCTGACAAGCAATAACTGAAAGAGAAAAATGAGACCCTCCCACAACAACACAACCAGGGCTCAACCTTGGAGGGTTCTGGGTGATCAGCCCAGGTGAAGAGTTCCAAACCAATTGTCTGGGTCAGCACAATTGTTGATCAAGTGGGAGAGTTCAAAGATGTCCAGCATCCAGACTGCAGGGGTCCACTAGAAGTTCAAGTGTGACTTGCTCTAGTGCTCAGTGGAGTCAGAAAGGCCTGCTCAGCATTAGAGTTAATCCAGGGTGTTTGTAACCTCCTTCCCCACCTTGCACCTCAGCTCCACCCAGTCACTGATAACATCACAGGGCTTTGACCCAATTCCCTCCAGTTCACAATTACACCAGAGAGTTAGCCCTGTCTAAGTCAAAGTGGAGTCAATGCCTCCCCGGCAAGGCTGCTGCACTCTGTGACATGTAGGCAGTTGGTGCTCAAGCCTGATTCCTTCTGTTCATCATTGGAAACTGGAGAGTGTTCCACCTGCATCTGTTCTGAGACAGGGGTTATCATCGCAGCTGTGATTCTCTCCCTCAGAGATTGCACCTCTGCCCTGGCCACAACTCCTCCTCTATAACCCCTGTGGGGTTAGGTCTGGGTCCCTTGGGTGGCCCACAGATATGGGGAGGTGTCTCTCCCAAATTTGATCCCCAAGGGAATGTGCCACCACAGGTCTGGGATGCAAGGGTGGCACTGGTGCGGTCATGGTGGTGGTGCCATGGGTGGGGGTGGCACTATGGGTCAGGGGTGCCACCATGAGTTGGAGGTATGACCATGGAGGGTCCCTGCACTAGGCACTTTCACTTCATGGGGCAAATCCCCCTCACCTTGAGACTCCCTTCTTCTACTAGAGTTACAGTTTCAGCACAGCTGTGCTGCAGCCCATGAGATGCCCAGCTCAGAAACTGCTTGACATTCCAGGTTCTGCAGGGGATAGGCTTCCAGACAGCCAGGAGAGGGGGTATGGGTGAACTGGGAGTTCAGAAAGGCAGGGGAAATATTTGTTCAACTTTTATTCTGGGCAAGAGACTTCCCTGGCTTGTGGTGTATTTCTGGGGAAGGCATCTGGCCTTAAACCCCTCTCTCCCATGGGGTGAAACAAGAGGTCTTCTGTTCACTGCTCACTTGTAGAGAGCCCACAGCAAGCCACTCTCTTGGTGGGGGTGATGGACTCTCATCCTTTTTTGGGATGGGTTTTGTACCTGAAATTTGCTTCCTTGGAGTCCCAGTTTGCCTCAGCAGGGATGACGTGAACTTATCAATCTCTCTTAGCTCAGCTCCTGACCTTTAGTTTTATTGGGTTGGTTCTGGCCATTATTTTTTCCTCTGGATGGGAGCTTCTGTTGAAAGTTGGCTGCATTTGGCCATCTTACCTCCTCCTCTATAAAACTGATTTTGTAAAAGGGTTAGGTAGGTAACTTTAATGTTCTCTTTATGTTCATTTCAGTCTGCCTAGAAAAAAAGTATGAATCTTTTATTTCCATATGAGGTCCAAGGAGAATAATTTTAACTATGTATTCTCAGCTGTCTTGTTTGACATTGAGAATTACAGATGCTTCTCAATTTACAGTGGTGTTATATCCTAATAAACCCATCATAATTCAAAAATATTGTAAGTTAAAAATGCAATTAATTCTGTTGAAACTGAAGTCAAACCACCATAAGACTGGGGACATCTGTAATAAATTTAATAGAAATTTCAAAAGTATAATTTTCTAATACCTTAGTGGTATATATATGTTTTTGTTAAAGTATATATTTCTGGAGTCCAAGAACCTTTCTTATCTGTGAGAAATAATTCTTATTCTTCTTATTCTTATTTTTCTTCTTCTTCTTATTAAATCATAGCTGTGTACATTAATGCGATTGTGGGGCACCAAACACTGGTTTTGTAGATTGTTTGACACATTTTCATCACAATGGTTAACATAGACTTCCTGGCATTTTCTTAATTATTGTATTAAGAAATTTACATTCTACATTTACTAGGCTTCACATATACCCATGTAAGATTTACCGCAGGTGTAATCCCACCAATCACCCTAACTCCTCTCACCTCCTCCTCCCTCCCCTCCCTTTCTCCCTTCCCCCTATTCTTAGGTTATAACTGGGTTATAGCTTTCATGTAGAAGCCAAACATTAGTTTCATATACTAAGGCTGAGTATATTGGCTACTTTTTCTTCCACTCTTGAGATACTTTACTAAGAAGAATATGTTTCAGCTCCATCCATGTAAATATGAAAGAGGTAAAGTCTCCATCTTTCTTTAAGGCTGCATAATATTCCATGATGTACATATACCACAATTTATTAATCCACTTGTGGATCGAAGGGCACTTGGGCTTTTTCCATGACTTAGGCCCTGCTATTTTTTCGTTGTAGTTATCATTGTTGTCTAGCAGGCCTGGGCCAGGTTTGATCCTGCCAACCCTAGGGTATGTGGTCAGAGCCCTAACCACTGAGCTATGGGCACTGAGCCAAGAACAGATGGTTGTTATTAATATTTTTATCACATTGATCTTCACAAGTTGAACACTGTTGGCAGACATGGATTCCAAAACCTCAGAAGTGTGTGGAGAGAAGCATCTGAAAATGAGGGTGAGCAAGAAGCTGTGGAGGGGATGAGGGTCATGAGTGGGTGCAGAGAACAAAAGGAAATGAGGGCACCAAACATCCCTGGTGGACCAGCCATGTTTGCTAGATGGAGGAATTGATTTATCTGGGTCAACATATGGTCTGGTGGAAAGAGAACGTTTTGGAAAGATTCCACAATATGGCCAAGGGCTTTCTGATCGTTTTATTTAGAACCACCTAGCTGAGAAACTAAGACAGGGCTGAGAAGGGCTAAGGCACTGTTGAATTCCCTATCATGGAAGGTGTGGTAATTTGCTAAAGAAATACTCAGAGATGTGGGCAAATATTGAGGTTCAAAGTTTTGGCAGCATTTGTATAATGATGAAAAATTGGAAATCACCTAAATGCACACCAGTTGGAAACGGGTTGGCTCTGGATGGATGTGATGAATGCTGTGTCACCATCAAAAGTGGTATTGGAACCTCCGGCAGAGGCAGCGATGTCTTAACAGGTTTACAAAATCGCCTTCGAACACGGACAGGAAGGAAGAAAACAAAAACACACCAGAGAAAAACATCAGCCAACACTGAATCTAGGAAATTTTCCCAACCTCATACCACGGACTTCAAGAAATCCAAACACAAAAAACATCCGATACATCTGAATAAAAAAACGATTAAGCCTAAATTGAAATAAAATTCTGGGAACCGGTCCACAACTCCCTTTTTGGGAGCAAGCTGCACAGTGTGGCAAGAAGAGGCTTCATTTCTGCAGAAAAAAAATAAAAGAAAGAAAGAAATCCCACTAATCTCACTTTGGAGGGACAGGAAATAGGGGCCTGAGTTGGCAAGAGAAAGGTTCTGGAATGTTCTACTTGGGGCCCCTGCCCCCATAAATCCAAACTTCAGCCCAAGGCTACAGTGATGGGACAGAATCCAGAAATAAGCTTCTAGCAGCAGTTGTCTCTGAGGGCCAGGCAGCTGCCAACACAGCCAGCTGGGTGGAGGAGAGAGCACGTGGCCGCAGCAGAAAAGACGTTCACCCTCTGCTGGGCTGGGCTCTAGCGCCACAGCTGATCAGCCAGAGAGGGGAGAGAGACAAATCTAGACCTGCCACCCATCCTTGGGGCAGGGTAGGCACTCTATTTATCTGAGAAGGTCCCTACTCAAGCGTTTCACCATCAGAAATAAAATGAATGTACAAATCATTCCCAGCTTTGCTCAGAGAAACTCTTCCCTCCTCTTCTTTCTCAGACAGCTTAGGAACCAACAGGTGTAAATGAAGCTGATGCCAGCTGCAGCTCTCACTCCACAGGGAAGGGGCAGGGTGTGCTCAGGTAGACAGAGAGATAAGCAAAATATCATGAGGGGGTGAATAGCGGCCTGTGTAGAAGGGCCAGAGTTTCAAAATGATGAAGTGAGAAGAAATGAAATTTGAGGACTGTGTCCTAATTCTGCCTCCCGCCCCTCAAAACAGAACGAAGAGGAGAGGAGCTTAAAACTCCTAAGACAAAGGAAGCATTCTCTTTGGAATTTAATTTCAGAAGGTTGCTTCTATGCTTAAGCAAATTAGAAAGAGTCATAAGATTCAAAGCCCTGCCGATCTCCAAGATCTGGGATGTTTGCAGAACTTAGAAGAGACTCCTTGTCTCCCTGTAGGAAGGGGGTGTGTACGTTTAGGAAGCTGTGAATATTTTTTAAATCAGTATATGAGAAAGGCCATCGCCGTGTTGGGTGGCCACAGAGGAGTACAGAAGAGAACACTGCTGGTTGCTTGTCTGACCACAGATCCTCCTTCCCGCTTTCCCAACAGAATTCCTACTGGGTTTGGGGCCCAGGTCTCCTCCCCATGACCATGTACTTCAGAACAAGCCCGCCCCATGCCAGTTCTCTGCACACTGATCAGGCCCAGCTCATCAAGGAACAGCATTGCCCTGGTGACTGTTATTGGTTAAACTGTTATTGCCACAAATTGATGCAATTAGACTGGAAGACTAAGGGCATATTCTGTGGTAAGGGCTATACAGAGGCGACTGTTAGCCTGGAGTGATACTGGCAGCCACCCTGTGGCCATGAGGAGGACGCGTTTGGAGATGAGGTTACCAAAGATGGCAGAGGAGACAGGCAGAAAGAACTCGGAAAAAATGCTCAACATCACTAATTATCAGGGAAATGCAAATCAAAACCACAGTGAGGTATTGCCTCCCTCCTGTTAGAATGACTATCATCAAAAAGACAAAAGAAAATGAGGTTATGGAGGAAAGGGAACACTTATGTATTGTTGGTAGAACTGTAAATTGTACAGCCACTATGGAAAACAGTATGGTGGCTCCCCCCAAAAAGAAAACTACTACAGGGAAAGGGCCAAGGAAGGGGAAGGGAGGGGGGAGGTTTTGGTGGAGGGAGGGTAATGGGTGGGGCCACATCTAGGTGCATCTTAGAATGGGTACAGGCGATTGCACTAATGTACACAGCTATGATTTAACAATAAAAAAATAAAAATGAAAACTAGAGTTACTGCATGATCCAGAAATTCTGCTACTCAGCATCTGTGCAGAGGAAATGAAAGCAGTGTATAGAAGAGATATCAGCAGGCTGGGTACCGTGACTCATGCCGGTAATCCTAGCACTTTGGGAGGCCACGGCAGGTGGATTGCCTAAGCTCAGGAGTTCGAGACCAGCCTGAGCAAGAGTGAGACCCCATCTGTACCAAAAGTAGAAAAACTGGCTGGGTGTTCTGATGGGCATCTGTAGTCCCAGCTACTTGGGAGGCCAAGGCAATAGGATCACTCAAGTGCAGGAGTTTGAGGTTGCTATGAGCTATGATGCCATGACACTCAACCTCAGGGTGACAGAGCAAGCAAAAGAAGAGACTTGGCACTTCCATGTTTACTGCAACAGTATTCACAATAGGCAAAGTATGGAATCAACCTACGTGCCCATAAATAGATGAATGGATAACAGATAAATAAAGTACGGCCTACGTACACATGATGAAGAAGATGCAGTGTGTATACACAATGGAATACTGTTCAGCCATAACAAAGAATGAAATCCTGCTGTTTCTGACAACACGGATGGACCTGGAGGACATTATGTTAAGCAAAATAAGCCAGATACGCAGACAAAGACTGCGTGACTTCCTTCATATGTGGAATCTGAAAAAAACAAATCGATATCGTAGAAGCAGAGAGTAGAAGGTTACCAGTTGTACATATATTTTGGCATACATGGGAGACTTTGGCACATGTATGAATGTGTAAAGATCCAATCAGGGCAACTGCCTCACATATTTATCTGTTCTCTGTATTGGGAGCATTACAATTTTTTGCTTTCAGGTATTTGAAGTCAAAATTATTGTTAACTATAATTTCCCTCCTGTGCTATCAGATAGTAGAACTTATTCCTTCCATGCAGATGTATTTTTGTTCCCTTTGCTCTACTTCTTGTCATCTCTTCTTTTTTTTTTTTAATCTTAATCTTATATACTATGTGGCAGGTGCTTTGTATACATTAAATCACTTCATTCTCATAGACCTCTAAAAAGTTGTTATTATTAACCCTGTTTTATAGACACGTCTTAGAGCAGTTTCTTAGCTTTTGACGATTGACAGTTGGGACGGGACGATCCCTGGTTACCGCACAGTCCGGGGCTTGGCGGGATATTTATCACCCTCCCTGGCCTCTGGCTCCAGACGTCAGTTCCACGTCACTCTCCCCACACTCAGCTGGGACACCGAAACTGTCTCTAGTCATTGCCAAATATTCCTTGAGGAGGGGGGAAACACCCCCCAGTTGAGAAACCACTGTCTTGGAAGTTGTTTCTCAAGTTTCAGAAGAGAAAGGGCATCTGCTTTTGAATCCAGGGGTGAATTAAATCTTGTGTCTTGAACCAGTACGAGGGGACCTGTCTTTCCTGCCTTCCTCTCCCCCATCTCTCCCCCCTGCTCAGATAAACTGTACTCTTCCCCTTGCCACAGTTCCTGCCCTAACCTCAGCCTAGAACATCCTTCCTTTCCTGATCTGACTCGCGCCATTCTGATCATTAATCAAGAGATACTTAGCGTTGTCACCCAGAATGGCCTCACTTCCACATCGTGAATTCCATGATGTCAACCCTGGAGCGCAGCCTCCATATTCTCTGCTGGGTTTCTGTAGTCCTAAGTCTCTTAGGTTAGGAAGAAATGTGCTTCTGGGTGTGATTTGCCTGGTACCAAGGATATAGAGGAGAAGCTCATAGTTGACGAATCCAGTAAAGTCACGAAGCCCATGACACTGTCCTCTATCTCACTAGGATACCTCGAACCTCGACCCTCCTTGTTTTTCCCCAGATATTCCGTGGACAGTGACTCACCAAATACTTGTCCTCTGCCACACAGTCCCTGTTACTAGTCAGGGTAAGAAAGAAAGGACCAATAGGCCATATGCAGAGAGAGAGAAAGAGATGACAGAGGGGTTTATTAACCTTCTCACATCGCTGCAGTCACAGAACAAATTCTGTTCATAACCTTTGGCTTCCCTTAAGCTGCCATCTATGTTTCCTTTCTGCAGGCAAATTCCTTGAAAGCACCATGTTCACCGTTCACTCATTAGATCTGTGTCTCCTGACCTCGCCATTATAAGAACCGGGGCCACCACGATGCTTCAAGTACTCTTGTTGTTGGCCATAAGAACCTCCTCATCCAGATTCCAAATCAAAAGTATGGTTCAGTTCTGAACGTCACGTTGGTCAGGATTCACACTCTTTTCTGTCTAGAAAAGAAACGCTATGACTGTTTCACTTAGTGAGATTCTCTGACATTTTTCTCTCCCTTTCTCGCTCTCAGATTAAGGCACTCTACATAGTAAATTAAACAATGCACAAGTCCATGAAGAAGAAAGCAAACTCTCCTGCTTTTCAATCTGTCCCTGGGAAGTACCTTCTACATTGTTGTCTCTGGCCACATGAACACCCAGGGGAAAGAGGTTTTTCCCTCTTCTCTTCCTTTGTAACCTTCTTCTCACATGAGGTAAATTTCCTGTTCATATTCTTCCCTAGGTTTTTCCTTTGGTTGTTTTTGTTGTTGTTGTTGTTGTTGTTTTAGAAAGTATTCCATCACTTCATTTTTAGTTACATAGCAATGTGAATTTGTTTTCTTTTTAAATTATTATTTTATTTTTTCCTTTGGTTTTTGGCTGAGAACTCATCCTCCCCACTCCTGGTGGTTCAGTCCATGAAACGGAGAACAGCCTGGACTGTCTGTCTGTGTCCCTTCACCAGCTGTACCCCAGGAGAGGTCAACTGATCTGTCTGGTGGATAAAATGACCCTCTGGGTCACCCCAGTTCTCCTCCTTCCTTTTCTTTTCTTTTCTTTTTTTTTTTGTATGACAGAGTCTCACTTTGTTGCTCTCAGTAGAGTGCCATGATGTCATAGTTCACAACAACCTCCAACTCTTGGGCTCAAGTGATCTTCTTGCCTCAGCCTCCCAAGTAGCTGGGACTACAGGCACCCACCACAATGCCCAGCTGTTTTTTTTTTTTAGAGATGGGAACTTGCTCTTACTCAGGCTGATCTTGAACTCCTGAGCTCAGTCAATTCACATGCCTCAGCCTTCCAGAGAGCTAGGATTACAAGCATGAGCCACCGCGTCAGGCCTACCTTCTCCTGTTCTCAAGTATGGATAACCCTGCCCTTGGAGAGGAGGGGGTCTACACCATTCCTATGCTAGACTGGGGCATTGCAACATGCTTCTAACCAGTATGAGCCTCTTGCCTTTCACACTGAACTTCGTCTTCCCTCCTAACCACTGTTACACACTAAGCGTGAGATTTTGGCCCTTAACTGCCTTACTCTATCACACAACTCAATTTGTCCAAAATTCAGGTTGGCATAAAGTTGGGGTAACATTAACTCAAAGACTTCCCAACATGTAGCAACTCGTTGGTCCTTTTTTTAATCCAGTAGTGTGGCCACAATAGCCATCATTCCACTCCATGCACCTGACGGTGTATTAATTGTCTCATGATTTCTTTATGGCTTTCCTCCTTTGATAGATGTTTGTGTCTAGTTCTTATATAGTCAGATATGTTGGCCTTTTCTTTTTGGGCATCTCCTACTCAAAAGTTACATGAATATTCTCGAAATTTTCTTTTAGTGTTTTAATGCGTGTGTTTTAGTCGTTAATACTTGTAAAACTTATTTTGTATATATAGTGTGAAAATGGGGGGGGGGTTCAATTTGATATTTTACCGAAGGACAGCCAATTATGCCAGTACTGTTTATTATAAAATCCAAACATTCCTTGGTAGCGCCCGTAGCACCGTGGTTAAGGCGCCAGCCACATGCACCAAGGGTGGTCGGTTTGAACCCGGCCCGAGCCAGCTAAACGGCAATGACAATTGCAACAACAACAAAAAGCATATTTGTTGCTGTGCACTAGCCCAATCAATGACACAGAGATATCACTGCAAATGGAATGATTTATTAAGGGAAGACCAAAGCTTGCTCAGGCCTACAGCGATTGTACATTTTTTTTCACTATATTATATATCCAAACTCATCAGATAAGAATAAGTAAGAATAAAGAACAAAAGCATTAATTGACTCTGCCATAAAAAAGTTCTCCTCAGCATAAATGTTGCAAAGCACATACACATCATTTCTAAGTCTGGAGCATTTAACTTAAACTACAAGGACACCAGGCCATCAGTTTCTGTTCATCCACCTCCCTAACAGGTTAAATGAAACTTTTGTGTAATTTGAAGTTAGAGAATGGAGAGCAACAGTTTAGCTCCAGACAGGTGCTAAATCTCCAGCTACGACTTGGCGGGGACCTTAGGGAATCATTTCTCAAGGCCTTTTCAGCAAGCAGGGAGGAATTAACCCCAGAGTCTTGCTTATAGCCGAGAATAGAATTTTCTCGTCTTAGGTTCTCGTACTTCAAGGAGCACATATGAGACAAAGCCGCCTTTCTGGGGTGCAGAAAACTGTGCACCTTCATGTATTTAAAAACCAAACGTTCCCTACTAAATGTATCTTTTTTAAAAAAACTGAGATGGGGGTCTCACTGTGTTGCCCATGCTGGAGTACAGTGGCTATTCACAGGTATGGTAGCCTTGAATTCTTGGACTCAAGCAATCCTCCTATCTCCACTTCCTGAGTAGCTGGGACTATAAGTGTCTGCCACACACCTGGCTAATTTTCTACTTTTTTTAGAGACAGGGTCTTGGTATGTTGATCAGGCTGGTCTCGAACTCCTGGCCTTAAGTGATTCCTCCTTCCTCTGCCTCAGCCTCCTGGAGTGCTTGGATTATAGCTATGAGCCATTGCACCCAGACTACACTTACATTTTTTAAACATGCTGCCTGGCATTCTGCAGGATGGCAATACAGCTGTTTATTTAACCACCCACTCCCCTTGATTGACGTTTAGGGTATTTCCAACTTTTTGCTATCATAAACAACATAACTCTGGAAATCCTTGGACTTCCCTTTTACTCTACACGTGCAATGATTTCTCTAGGGCAGATACTGAGAAATAAAATTCTGGGCTGAATCTTAAGTGCATTCTTGCTTCTTGTTTTCTTACGCACTGTCAAAATCCCTCCCCTGAAGTCCTGACCTTTTCTTGTGTAGGCTATGGTGGGTTCTGGACGACTAGCCACCAATGCAATAATTTTATTTAAAAGTGACATGCCGGCTTGGTGCCTGTAGCTCAGTGGCTAGGGTGCCAGCCACATACACCAGAGCTGGTGGGTTCGAAATCAGCCTGGGGCCTGCCAAATAGCAATGACAACTGCAACAAAAAAATAGCTGGACGTTGTGGCAGGCGCCTGTAATCCCAGCTACTTGGGAGGCTGAGGCAAGAGAATCGCTTAAGCCCAAGAGTTTGAGGTTGCTGTGAGTAACTCTACTAAGGGTATAGTGAAATGTCACAGCACTCTACTAAGGGTGACGTAGTGAGAGTCTGTCTCAAAAATAAATAAACAAATAAACAATAAAAAAATAAAAGTAATATGCCTTTAGGCTGTGTGCCTGTTGCTCAGTGGTTAGTGCACTGGTGGGTTTGAGCCTGGCCTGGCACCTGCTAAACAACAATGACAACTACAACAACAACAACAACAACAAAAATAGGCAGGCATTGTGGTGGGCACCTGTAGTCCCAGCTACTTGGGAGACTGAGGCAAGAGAATTGCTTAAGTCCAAGAGTTTGAGGTTGCTGTGAGCTGTGATGCCAAGGCACTCTACCAAGGGCGACATAGTGAGACTCTGTCTCAAAAAAAAAAAAAAAAAAAGTGACATGCCTCTAAAACTAGAAACTCTAACTTCAGGGTCCTCTGTTCCCTTGCAAACTGTGAATATCAGGGCACCCACTCTCATGTGTAAGATCTATTACCCTCTTCATAATGATTTCGCTTCCGTGTAAAGTTCCCACCTGCCTGGCACCTGAAATGAAGCCTCAGTTAAATTACGGGTTCTCAGGGAATCCCAGGTGTCACTCGGTCACTGTGGGTTGCTTTGCACCCCCCAGCAAGATGCTTGATTGTGGTGGGGAGTGTGGTGAGGATGGGCTTGGTTCCATCTTGCTGTTACGTGCTCTCCGGGGCCCCTGTGGTGGCACATGCTGTCCCATCTGGGCTCTTGGGCAGCACGTGTCCTGGCTGCATGGCTTCGCCAGGCTTGGCTCTTACTCAGCCTCCGCTCACCTCTCGGAGGCAGAGAAAACCTTTGGCCAGACTCACACGACAGGTTGGTGTGCAGGGAATTGTATCAGGCTTTTTCCGTCTGCTATGTGCAATCAGGCTTTGCAGTCACACCCTGTCCCTGAGCTGATTGCTGATTGAGGGGACCCTGGGAGGTTTCTGTCTTTTTTGAGACAGAGTCTCACTTTGTTGCCCTCAGTAGAGTACTGTGGCGTCACAGCTCACAGCAACCTCAAACTCTTAAGCTTAAGTGATTCTCTTGCCTCAGCCTTCCAAGTAGCTGGAATTATAAGCACCTGACACAATGCCCAGCTATTTTTTTGTTTTCATTGTAGTTGTCATTGCTGTTTGGTAGTCCTGGGCCGGGTTCAAACCTGCCAAGTCCAATGTATGTGGCCAGCTCCCTAGCTGCTGAGCTACAGACACTGAGCTGACCCTGGGAACTTTGTCACGCCCTGGACTTGTCATAAGAACGAAGGGACAGGAGCTCCCCTCTAAGACTCTTTTTTTTTTTTTCTCTATACATATAAATGTGTTTATTTGGTTTCCACTTTTTGCCTTTGCAAAATTTAAACGGCTTAAAATTTAATAACAATAACAATGTTTAAGATAAGGGCTAGAAACAAAAACCTCATAAAGAATGAATGAAGATAAATACATTCAGAAAAGAAATCAGACAATTGCTGCAATGAAATATTGAGCAATAATAATAATAATAATGCAAAAAAAGTAACATTCACATTGTCAAATAAGAGTGTGTCTATTATAGAATGCTTTGACTCTGAGGTTCAGCATGGAGTCATCAGTTAACTTCTTATTTTTTTTTTTTCCCAAAGTCTCAAAAAATAGACAACTAATATTTATAAATAAAAATAGAAGATAATTTCAAAAACCAAATCATGCCAAATCTTATAGACAATAGAAAAAGAAGAAATACTTCAAAATCATTCTACTGCATCTGAATACACCTGATATTAAAATTGGAAAAAATACATTATTATAAAGGGAAATTATAAACGTATGTCACTCATACATGAGGATGCAATATCCTAAACAACATATTAACAAGTTTAATTAAAAATAAATGTTCAAGTAATGTCATTTGGTCAAAATTAAATCTAATTTGTGTGAGAATTAGTCATTATTTCCTTTCTCTTTTCTTTTCAAATAATGTCATTTGGTCAAAATTAAATCCAATTTGTGTGAGAATTAGTCACTATTTTCTTTTCTTTTTATTGTTTATTTTTTTTGGAGACAAAGTCCCACTCTGTTGCCTTGGGTGGAGTGCTATGGCATCACAGCTCACAGCAACCTTGAACTCCTGGACTTGAGCAGTCCTGTTGCCTTAGTCTCCCCAGTAGCTAGGACTACAGGCACCCACCACCATGCCCAGCTAGTTTTTTCTATTTTTGGTAGAGATGGGGGTCTCACTCTTAATCAGGCTGGTCTCAAACTCCTGAGGCCAAGCAACCCTGTAAGATTCTTCAAGCAGATCTATGATTTCTAGAAACCCTCCCTTTCTCTACTTGGCCCCAGGCTGGGCGCAGGGACCATGGAAGGGAAATCAACATTAGGGTGAACATGCATTAGTGCCGGTCTGCCTGGGCCAGTCCCGGCTCGTGGGCCTGTGGCCACGGCACAGATATGAAAAGCAGTCCCTTTCACTTTCAGAGACACCCCAGTTTAGACAGTAACCCTGTGGTCACTCTACCCACACAGAATCTGGCTTAGCTTTCGCCTTCTCAGCTCGCCTCTCTTTCACCCCTGGGAATGTGTATCTCATTTCTGCTCACAAAACCCACCTTCTAACCAGCACCTCATATTCCTTGTAACCTAGTTTTTATGGCACGAAATGAATGCCATGACTATTTCAAGGCCGGGCTTTTGATACCAAAACCCCCAGATGTTTGAAGCTTCAAAAGCCATTTCCTTTGATTTTCTGATGTAATAACCCTTTCCTGGGATGGACGCCTTGCAGTCTGCTCTGCCTGGTAAAAGGGCCGTGGGGTGGGAATAAGTGACCACTAATGAAAAACACATTGCTTCGGATTCTAGGAACTTACCCTACCACTCTCCCCGCTTGGAATCCCCCCTGCCCTCACAAAGAAAAATGCCTTCTCACAGAGGAGCTATCTGCTGCCTCACTCCTTGGGAGATGGGAACTGGATCCCAGCCCTAATCTGGGTGCTCTGGAGGGTCCGTTCCACATGCAAGATCTGGATAAGCTGCTGACCTAAGACCATCTGGGATTGCTTTGGCCTCCCACAGGCCAGAGGCCCATCCTGCTCCCTAGAACCTGCAAAAGTTCCAGGAGTTAGACACAAGCCTGGGGAAAAGAGATTCTGCATTAAGCGACATAACTCTGCATATATATATATTATTTTTTATTTTTTATTTTTTGGAGAAAGAGTCTCACTTTGTTGCCCTTGGTAGAGTGCTGTGGTGTCACAGCTCACAGCAACTTCAGACTCTTGGGCTCAAGCAATCCTTTTGCCTCAGCCTTCCAAGTAGCTGGGACTACAGGCACCCACCACAATGCCCGGCTATTTTTAGAGATAGAGTCTGGCTCTTGCTCAGACTGGTCTCTCACCTGTGGGCTCAGGCAATCCACCCTCCTCATCCTCCTAGAGTGCTAGGATTACAGGCATGAGCCACTGTATCTGGCCACCTGTGAATTTCTAAGGGAGTTAAACTTTGTCCTAGAAGGGGAAAAGCTTTGTAGGGTGCAGTTCCATTCAGGGACCCCAGCCCTCACTACCCGGGACAGGGATCCCAGGCCTTAATCTGCCGTGAACTCCTCAAGCCATATCCAAACTACAGGGCTTTGGAGAAGCATCCCCGTTGCCACGGGCCAGAGGGAAAAAGAACTTCCCATTCCAAAAGGGATGAGATTTTTTTGTTGTGCTTTGCAGACAACCTCTAAAAGCTTCCAGAAAAGCAAATGCCTTCTGTGCTTCCTCTGCTGACTTTGTCGGTGGGAAGCAGCACATTTGGCAGTGGACGGTCTCACAGAAGCTAAGGTGGGTGTGGGAGACTTCCGCAAGCTTCCAGAGCCTGGGCTCAGCTAATCCGCACCTTTCCCTGTCTTGCCAGACAGCTAAGGCCCAGAGGGAAAGGAGGAGGAGGAGAAGAAGGCAGGGTTAGGCCTGCACGGAGAGGGGCCGACCTGCCTGACACACTCCCTTTGCAGAGGGCAAGCTACGTGTAGTATCACACTCCAGATCACCAACATTAACTGCCTGGTAGGAGGGAGATCTGGGAGAGAGGGATGAGCCTGGAGAGAGACCTTGGGGGCCTCCCAGGCAAAGGCTTGGGAGCAATGGAGAAGAGACAGCCCCCATAGATATCCAGGCCCAAGGGCCTGGCCCAAGTCCCTGGGGCAGATCCACAAGTCCCTGTGCAGCCCTGAGGCACAGGCGACAGCCCAAGGCCTCCCTATGTGGCTAAGAACAGTGTGCATGCAGCACAGAGAGCTAGGGGGTGGCAAGAGGGTGCTGTCACCCAGCCAGTAGCTGTCTCAGAGGACAAGGCATGCCTCAGAGGAGGGCTGTGAGGACAGAGGCCCCAGGGATCACTCCCCTCTTCCTACAGCTGGTACAAATCACACCCCCCTTACCAAGAGTTTAGATGCAGGCGAGTGCGGTGGTTCACACCTGTGAAGTCAGCGGATTGCCTGAGCTCAGGAGTTCAGCCTGAGCAAGAGTGCAAGCAAAGCCCTATCTAAAAATAGCGGGGTGGTGAGGTGGGTGCCTGTGGTCCCAGCTATTTGGGAGGCTGGGGGAAGAGAGAGGCTCTCTTAAGTCCAAGAGTGTGAGGTTGCTGTGAGCTATGATGCCACAGCACTCTACCAAGGGCAAAAGTGAGACTCTATCTCAAGAAAAAAAGAAAAAGAGTTTAAATGCAACCCCAGGAAAGGCAAGTGGAAAAAACCCAAAGTGCCGAGAGAAATCATAACACTGGCAAAGACTGACCAGAATTATTGGCTAAGGTTTGATTGTCACCACCTAAGAGGAGGTAGTGAGTGGTGCCAATTGGTGGCAAAAATCGCTGTCATAAAAAAATTAGTTTTGTTTCTTATGCATCTGAATTTAAGGCCTGAGTGATTTGCACCCACTGTGTTTATGTTAGAAAGTTTGCTAGGATAGACCCCATGGTACTCGAATCATATCATTCTTGTAGAAACTGGGAAGTCACCAAGTAAGTGGAAGGCAGATGGACTGAGTCACGGTGTGTGAATCTCAGCCAGTGATGTTTCTCTTGATTTGTGGTGTGAGGGGCGGGAGCCTTGGCTCTGTGTGAATGAAGACAAAGCAAGTTCTTTTCTTGTTTCCTTTTTTAAGAGGTGGGGTCTCACTCTGTCTCCCAGGCTGGAGTGCAGTTGCTTTATCATAGCTCCCTGCAGCTTCGAAACTCTATGCTCAAGAAACCCCCCTGCCTCAGCTTCTTGAGTAGCTAGCTGGGTGTGGGCCACCATGCCGTTTAGAGTTTGAATTTTTGGTTGACACAGGGACTCACTATGCTGCTCTGGCTGGCTGGTTTTGACTTCCTGGCTTCAAGAGATCCTTCTGCCTCAGCCTCCCAAAGTGCCGGGCTTACAGGTGTGAACCACTGTGTCAGGCCAGAAACATGATTTTATTAGCATTTTGGTTGTTGTCTGAAGGCAAAAAGCAAAGGCAAAAAATGGAAATGCGTGCCTTTGGGAGATAATTTGGGAGCCCTGTAGGATGCAGCTACAGTGGGCTCAGGGGACAATGTGAGGGTGGATCCAGCACCTCTCTGTGCCCTGACAGTGTGTTGTTGTAGGGCTGTTGACAGAGCCTCTGATGACTCTGTGCCAGGGCAGCAGATGGCCCCCTTCTAGCAGCCCCACGGGCAGTAGATATCAAACAGGAGTGAGGGTCTGGGCAGGAAGAAATGGCAGCAGGAAGGCTTGACTTAAGCACTCACAGAAGGCTAAGCTTGGAGGACTTCCGGATGTAAACGGAAGTCTCAGAGAGACAGAAATATGTGTTACACACGATGAGGGTGAAGAGCTCTGCGAGAAACAGGTGCTAGAACATCACATTTCTTTACTTCTCTGAGTAAAAGCAAATCTGGCACAACAGTCATTGAATATCCGGTCATTTTTAAAGGAAACTTTAATTTATAATTACAGAAAAACTGTACATATTTTTTAAATTAAGAAACAGGTTTTTTTAAAAAAAAAATTATTAAGTACACAGTAGTTAGATTTTTACACAATAATGTACTTTAAAAATTGTTGGATTAATACAGGAAGGCAATACAGTTCGTGTGCAATTTTAAGTTGCACCCTATTTTAAATTGCATGAGAACTTTAAGGCTACCCTCTATAAGGGTAAGTACGATTATGTTACATTGTTTGTATTTGTAAGATAAAGTTGTAGTTCGGTCCTTCACCCAGGAGGTGTGCCAGGTAAAAACTGTGCATATTCATGGGGTACAATGTGGTATTTCAATGAGTGTGTACATAATATAATGATGGAATCAGGGTAATCACTTTAAACATCACCATTTCTTTGTGACACATTCAAAATCTCTTTTAATCCTGAAACATAAATGTGTTGCCATTTGCTATAGTCACCTTACTTTGTAACAGAACAAACTTATTCTTCCTGTCTGAGTAATTTTGTACCATTGATCAACCTCTCCTGGTGTCTCCACCTTTCTCTGCTCACTATTCTATTCTCTTGCTTCTATAAAATCAACTTTTTAAGACCACACATACAAGGCTGGGAGTGGTGGCCCATGCCTGTAATCCTAACACTCTGGGAGGCTGAGGCAGGTGGATTGCCTGAGCTCACAGGTTTGAGAATAGCCTGAGCAAGAGTGAGACCCTGTCTCTAAAAAGAGCTGGGTGCTATGGTGGGTGCCTACAGTGCCAGCTACTTGGGAGGCTGAAACAAGAGAATCACTTGAGTCCAAGAGTTTGAGGTTCCTGTTAACTATGATGCCATGGCCCTCCACCAAGGGCGAGACTCTGTCTCAAAAATAAATAAATAAATAAATAAAAATAAAGATCACACAGGTGAGATCATGCTGTGTTTCTCTTTCTGCACTTATTTCACTTAACATAATATCCTCCAGGTTGCCCATGTTGCCCCAAATGACAGGATTTCATTCCTTTTTATGGCCAAATAGTATTCCATCATACATAGAGGGTGCCAAAAAAAGTATACAAGTTTTAAGGGAAAAACTGTATTAAATTTGTAATACTCAAGTCCAATTTGACTTGTGCAATTACAAAAGATGCTCAACGTGGCCTGTATATTTTGTTATTGGTATATAGTGAGTACTATAATTAAGTAAAATGTGTATACTTTTTTTGCCACCCTCTGTATATATGTATGCCACATTGTCTTTATCTACTTGTCATTAGATGGGCTACTATCAGAAAGACAAAAAAAATAACAAATGCTGTTGAAGATGGGGGAAAGGAGATCATTTACACACTATTGGCAGGAATACAAATTAGTATAGCCATTATGGAGAACGGTATGGAGGTTCCTGCAAAAATTAAAAGTAGAACTACCATATGACCCAGCAATCCCACCACTCGGTATATCTTCAAAAGAAATGAAACCAATATGTCGGAGAGATATCTGCACTCCCATAGTTTATTGCCAAGACATGGACCCAACCAGTCCGTCATTTTTGGAAGGTCATGTCTCTAGATGACAACAGTTCTCCTCCCCGGGTACCAAAATCTCCCCAACAGGATCGCGAGTAAAGGAGACAAATGGTTTTGGGCAAGTCAGTAGGCATAATTTTGAGAAGTCTTCCTTCTGCATTGCCACTTCCACTGCTGAGATTCCCGGTCAAGTGGATTCTTGGCTACAGAATATGTTGCCTCCCCACAAGGGGTCTCTCCAGCTGGCACAGAAGCCGGCTGCCAGTAGACCATTCCTCTGTTCTCGTGAGCCACCTGCTCATGGACATGGGATACCATGACAAGATTAGGAAATCCCATGGGCATTAGCCCATTGGCGTACTTTTTCTTTGTATGATAATTCCTTGGCCAGAAGTAACGTGGGAGACCGTGCAGAGTATAAGCCATCTAGCAAGAGCACAGAGAAAGTGCTGGCAGCAGTGTGACACAGCCAAGGAATCCAATTCCAAATCCGGAAAAGGGCCCATTCCAAAGGGAACAAATCACTGCCCACTCCCTGCTGGAAGAGGGCCAATGTAATCAACCTGCCACCTGGTAGCTGGCTCCTCCCCCAGTTTCCTCATTCTGCTCAATGGCACTGTCAGGCACTGAGTGGAACTGGCCAAGATCCTAGGAGTCCTCTGTCCTTTGTCCTTTTCCCTTATACTGAATATCCAAAATGCTATTGGCTCCTATTATCTCTACTTTTCAAATAGACTGAACATCTATCCATTTAGGCCAATGTAATAGCATAGAGCCCAGATAAAAACTCATGTAGTTATTTCTATGGTCAAATGATCTTCAATAAAGGTGGTAAAACTACACAGTAGAAAAATACTTTCTTCCCCAAATGGTTCTGGGGAAGTTGTCTATCCACAACGAAAGAATAGAATTGGACTGTTATCTTAGACCATATACAAAAATCAATTCAAAATAGAGTACAGATTTAAATGAAAAATCTGAAACAGTAGAACTCCTAGAAGAATGGCTCAGCACCTATAGCACAGTGGTTATGTTGCTAGCCACATACACCCAGGCTGGCAGGTTTGAACCCAGCCCTGGCCTGCTAAACATCAATGACAACTATAATAAAAAAAAATAGCCGGGCACTGTGTCAGGCTCCTGTACTCTCAGCTACTTGGGAGGCTGAGGCAAGAGAATTCATTAAGCCCAAGAGTTTGAGGTTGCTGTGAGCTGTGACGCCATGGCACTCTACCGAAGGCGACATAGTGAGACTCTGTCTCCCCCCCCCCCCCAAAGAAACAAAAAGAGAAAAACTCCTAGAAGAAGACATGAGGGAAAGCTTCATAATATCGTGTTCACAATAATTTCTTAGATATGACACTAAAAGACAGACAATGAAAGCAAAAGCAAGCAAGTGGAACTACATCAAACTAAAGAAGCTTCTGGGTCCTAAAGAAGCAAAAGAGTGAAAACACACATATGGAATGGGGGGGCGTGTCTGTAAACCAGGACTCTCATAAGGTACTAATGATCAAAATATTTAAGGACCTCCTGTCAGTCAATAGAGTAAGCAATAAACGATCTGATTTTTTTTTAAGGGTAAAAGATTTGAATAGGCATTTCTTCAAAGAAGATATTCAAATGGCCAACAGATATATAAAAAGATGCTCAAACATCACTAATAATCAGGGATGTGGAAACCAGAACCACAATGAGTTATCACCTCACACCTGTTAGAAAGGTATATATGTGTGTGTGTGTGTGTGTGTGTGTGTATCTTGAAAATAATAAATGTTGGTGAGGATAAGGATATGCAACCCTTGGCATGATTGGTGGAGGTTTAAAATGCAGCTGCTATGAAAAACAATATGGAAGTTCCTTAAAAAATTTAAGTATTGAACCACCATATGATCCAGCAATTCCACTTCTGGGTATTTATGCAAAAGAACTGAAAACAAATCTTTTTTTTCTTTTTTCTTAAGACAGTCTCATTATGTCACCCTTGGCGTCACAGCTCACAGCCACCTTGAACTCTTGGGCTGAAGAGATTCTCTTGCCTCAGCCTCCCAAGTGGCTGAAACTACAGGCACCCACCACAACGTGTGGCTATTTTTGTTGTTGTTGTTGCAGTTGTCATTATTGTTTAGCAGGCCTGGGCCTGGTTCGAATCCGTCAGCCTCAGTGTAGGGGGCCAGCCCACTAACCGCGGAGCTATGGGCACCGAGTCTGAAAACAGAAATCTTGAAGAAATCTATGTTCCCTTTTCTGTAGCATTATTCAGAACAGCCTAAATGTCTATCAATGGGTGAATGGATAAACTAAATATATATATCACATAGCAAGGTGTACATATACATTATATATATACATAAAATGGAATATTACTCCACCTTACAAAATAAGGAAATCCTTCATATGGCATAACATGGATAAACCTGGTGGATATTATGCTAAATGAAATAAGCCAGTCACAGAAAGATAAATAATTGCCTGATTCTATTTACATTAAGTATCTAAAATATCCAACCTCATCGAGGCAAGATATTTACAAAATATTCTCTGCCTGTCGTCCACCTCTTTGTTTTTTTATTTTTATTTTTTATTTTTTCTCAAGCTGTTGCCTTGGGTAGAGTGCCGTGGTGTCAAGCTCGCAGAAACCTCAAACTCTTGGGCTCTAGCTATCCTCTTGCCTTACATTTTCTCTTTTTAGTAGAGACAGGGTCTTGAACCCTTGAGCTCAAGCAATCCACCTGTCTTCGCCTCCCAGCGTGCTAGAATTACAGGTGTGAGCCACGGTGCTCGGCCTTCATCCACCTCTTTGCAAAATTTTGTAATGAATATTTTGTAAGTAAAGGGACATTCAGCTACATTTTCCCATTTTCCTGTGTATGGGGACTTTTGGGACACCCTCTAGAATTGTGGTTGCCAGGGACTGAGGGGAGAGGAAATAGGAAATTTCTATTCAATGGTTATAGAGTTTCAGTCACACAGAATGACAAAGTTCTAGAAATTTGTCGTGCAAGAGTGTGCTTACAGTTAGCAAGACTGCACTGCCACGTACAAATTTAAAAGGGTCGATCTCATATTATGTTTTCATTTGCACATTAAAAAAGAAATACCCATTCAACTGATCTTCTGGGGAAAAAATATAGAGAGTTATCACTACATGCCTATTAGAAAGGCTAAACTAAAGAATAGACACAACACCAAGTGCTGGGGACAGACACTTTTGTTGATGGAACTTTGACCAAAGTGTCCACTTGTATCAGTACACGTGTCATTTCAATTTCTTCCCTAAGTCCTGCTGGGGTGGCTGGTTTTCTACAGTACACCAGATTATCCAGGTCCACCATAGGTAGCAGTCAAGGGATGTTAAGTGAGGAGAAAATGAGGGAAACCCAACCACAACTCTTCATCCTATCCATCATCCTGTCAAATTCTCATCAAGGGGAGCTTTCACGTCTCAGTGCATGTAATGATCTCGGAAGGAAAACTTTCCATCTTACTGTTTTGTTTTTGTTTTTTGAGACAGAGTCTCAGTATGTCACCCTTGGTAGAGTGCCACAGCATCATAGCTCACAGCAACTTCCAACTCTGGGGCTTAAGCGAGTCTCTTGCCTCAGCCTCCCAAGTAGCTGGAACTACAGGCGCCTGCCACAATGCCTGGCTGTTTTTTGGTTGTAGTTGTCATTGTTGCTTGGCAGGCCCAGGCTGGGTTTGAACCCACCAGCTCCGGTGTATGTGGCTGGCGCCCTAGCCATCGAGCTCCAGGCGCTGAGCCCCATTTTGCTGTTTTAAGAATGTGTTATATACTTGTTTTGTAACTCCTGTCTCATGTGGATGCTGTTAGGTAGACTTCTATGGTTAGTGTGTAAACTGTTCCAACACCACAGCAGAATCAGGACTTGTGCAGAGCTCCCTTGTGCACGTCACACACAGTACGAGTGTCTCAGATTCAGCACGAATGTGTGCAATTGTTAAGGACGTTGGAGGTTCTGTTGCATGCTCACACCTCCATTGCCCTGTATTTCCACCACGTTCTCGAATTTCACTTATCACTTCAAAACTGGCTTGCCCTCTTGGAACAGCAACTGTGTTTTCACCTTTTGTTTTTTTTACTGTCCTGCCTGCCCTACAGTGATGCTTGCATTTTGACTAACATCACGTTTGAGCAAATGTCATACTATACATGACTACAGTGATTCAATTCAACTTCAAAAAGTAATACACAGATAACACTGCTTCAAACATGTGTACATGTCCTCGGCACCTTCCGTATGTTGAGATCATGGGTCAGAAGATTCAACCTGGTGAAGATGTCAGTTCTTTTCCACATTGATCTATGGGTTTAATGCAATGCCTATTAAAATCCTAGTAATATTTTTTGGTAGTTATAGACAAGATTACTCTAAAATTTATATGTAAAGTCAAAGGAACTAGAACAACATAGATAAATAAAAACAAATACATAAACAAAAATGTAAAACAATTTGGAAAAAGAATAAGGTAGGAGTCACCACTCCCAAACAAAACAAAACAAAAGAAAGCAAACCAAGTTTATATTGTGCCTTGGAGTCCTGAGTTTTTGTATCTTTTCACTTCCTGCTTGCCTAGGCTTCCTCTGTTGAAAACCACTAGTAGGTGATTCTCTTTTTAGTGTATTTAGCTTGTTTTATTTTAAACACAAAGAGCAAAGTTGTGAAACAAAGTTTTTATTTAACATGTGGAATGTGGACAACTCAAATTGAGTTGCCTCTTTTGAGATAAAGTTCCATTCTCTTGCTATTGGAGCATAAATGTTATATAATGAATTAAAAGAGATCTTGGAACCCACTTGAGAAAGTCTGTACAGTCATACATTGCTTAAGGACGGGGACACTTTCTGAGAAATGTATCATTAGGCTATTTCATCACTGGACCACCGTCATAGTGCATACTTACACAAAACTAGATGGGATAGCCCAGTCATCCCCAAGGTTTTTGGCACCAGGGACCAGTTTCATGGAAGACAATTTTTCCATGAACTGGGGGTGGGAGGAGGAGCTGTTTGGGGATGGTTCAAGCACATTATATCTCCACCTTTATATTATCAGGAATTAGATTCGCATAGGAGCATGCAACCTACATCCCTTGCAAGTACTGTTCATAGCAGGCTCATGCTCCTATGAGAGTCTAATGTCCCTACTTTCTGACAGGAGGCAGAGCTCAGGCAGAGCTGCGAGTGATGGGGAGCAGCTATAAACACAGATGACGCTTTGCTCACTTGCCTGCCACTCACCTCTTGTTGTGTGGCCCAGTTCCTAACAGGCCGAGGACCAGTGTGTGTCTGCTGCCCCGGGGTTGGGGAGCACAGCTATAGCCTATGGCACATCTATGCTCTATGGAACAGCCTACTGCTTGTAGGTTACAAACATATACAACATGTTACTGTATTAAGTACTGTAAACAAATGTAACACATTTGTAAGTGTTTGTTTATCTACACACATCTAAACATAGAAAAGGTACAGCAAAAATATAATATTGTAAGTTATGGGGTAGGACTATCACACATTCAATGTATCTTTGACTGAAATGTTATTATGTGGTGTAGGATTGTGTTTGAGGACACTGTCCCCTTTTGATCTAAAACACTTCATGCTTTTGACTTCCAAAGGCCAGTGTTCTTATATTGACAGAATGAGCTGTCTAGTAGCCAACCACAATTGTGAAAACAGGTATAAAATTAATTCTTCTATAATATTTCAATAGAGATGAGATTTTATGCCCGCTATTGAATGATATTCTTCACATAAATGTGAATGTTCTTTAAAAGCACAGTGTTTTTTCAAATAACTATATACCAGGGGTGCCAAAAAGTGTACACACATTTTAAGAGATCCTTATTGGAAGTAAAATCTATCATTCCCCCCAAAGTGTGTGAATTGCAGGTAAAATGGATGTGGGTAGCATGTTGAGGTACACTTGATCAAGAACAGTGTTTTCAATTCAAAAAGTGATACATTAAATAAAAAAGCGATACTGGCTTGGCGCCTATAGTTCAGTGGCTAGGGCACCAGCCACATACACTGGGGCTGGTGGGTTCGAATCCAACCCAGGCCTGCCAAACAACAATCACAACTATTAATACAACAACAACAACAACAAATCGCTGTGTGTTGTGGTGAGAGCCTGTAGTTCCAGCTACTGGAGAGGCTGAGGCAAGAGGATCGCTTAAGCCCAAGAGTTGGAGGTTGCTGTGAGCTGTGATGCCATAGCACTCTACCGAGGGCGACACAGTGAGACTCTGTCTCAAAAAAAAAAGAAAAAGTGATACATAGATAACATCTCTTAAAACGCCTGCATGTGTTTTGGCACCTTCTGTATATACATATTTATAATAGTTCTGCTAGAATGGAGTTAATTCATTCCATATTGAAAAGTATAGTTGAATACAATGATTCTTTTGAAATGTTCATTTCCAAGTCCTAAATTCTTTGTTTTCATAAATGAGCCTTCAACATTCCTTTGATTTAAAAATGGTATATATGTCTTGGTTTTCCAAAGCTAGTAAATACAGATCCCCGTACAGTCTGGAAGTCTCTTCCCTGGCTGCTTTGCAGGGAAAGCTGATCAAGAGCCAGTGTGAGCCTTCTGGCCATTCCCACCACCACGCCCTGTTCCCTAGAGAGTCAAGTCTTTTTTTTTCAGATTAAAGTAAATTGTTCAAACACATATTTTTGTGATTCTGTCTTCTAATCCCACGTGTAATTATTTTGTGCTTTAAGGATGATAGTAGTCCAATATAAAAAGACAGATTTTTCTTTCCTATTTCCACATCAATTTTTTCATTATGTAAAATAATTCTAAACATTTAACTGACCACTCTGTTTTGCAAAGTAAAGTATAAAAGGAATTATGTAAACTCAGTCTCTGCTTATCAATGTTTGTTGTTTAAAAGAGATGCCCAAAGGTACATTTTTTAGAAGAATAAAAATTTTTTTTCTTTTTTTCTGAGACAGACTCTCACTATGTCTCCCTGGGGTAGAGTGCTGTGGCATCACAGCTCACAGCAACCTCAAACTCTTGGGCTCAAGGGATTCTCTTTCTTCAGCCTCCCAAGGAGCTGGGACGATAGGTGCCCGCCACAACGTCTGACTATTTTCTTTTGTTTTAGGGGGTTGCCTAAACAACTCGTCATTGTTGTTTAGCTGGCCCAGGCAGGGCTCAAACCTGCCAGCCTGGGTGTATGTGGCCGGCGCCCTAACTACTGAGCTCCTTTGTATTTTCCTTTTCTTTTGTCTTCCTCTTCATTGTCTTTTGACTTGGCACTTGTAACACAGTGGTTCATGGCACTGGCCACATGCACAGAGGCTGGTGGGTTCAAACCCAGCTCAGGTGAGTTAAACAATAACAACAACTACAACAACAACAACAAAATAGCCAGGCATTGTGGCGGACGCCTGTGGTCCCAGCTACTTGGGAGGCTGCGGCAAGAGAATCACTGGAGCCCAAGACTTTGAGGTTGCTGTGACCTGTGATGCTACAGCACTCTACCAGGGCCACATAGTGAGAATCTGTCTCAAACAAAACAAACAAACAAACAAAAACCTCTTCATTGTCTTTTTTAAAAATAGTTAATATTTTCTTGCAAGGCATTTCTTATTATCAAGTGCATGAACATTAGTATAAGAAATTTTTTTTATGTAGAATAAGATGCAGGCAGCACCTGTGGCTCACTGGGCAGGGTGCCGGCCCCGTATACCCAGGGCGGTGGGTTCGAACCCGGCCCCAGCCAAATTGCGACAAGAAAATAGCTGGGCATTCTGGTGAACACCTGTAGTCCCAGCTGCTCGGGAGGCTGAGGCAAGAGAATTGCCTAAGCCCAGGAGCTGGAGGTTGCTGTGAGCTGTGCCGCCATGACACTCTACCAAGGGCGATAAAGTGAGACTTTGTCTCTAAAAAAAAAAAAACTAGAATAGTATGCAAATAAGGAGAATTGCTAACTACAGAGGACACATCTCCCACTATTTCCATAAAATTGAGTACTAGAAGGAATATCACTGGGTTAAGGGGTTTTAGCATTTGTAATGCCCTGCCCTTGTGCCCTCTTACCATTGCTTCTAGAATGTTCACAGCAGTTTATGTTCCCACCAGCATGGGCTGAGAGTACTTGCATCCAGAGCCATTTCCAAGCCTTCGTAAGCCCAGGCACTCTTTTGAAATCCTTACCTCATCTTATATGTGAAAGTGAAGTGACCCTTCCACATTTGTGTTTGTTTGTTTTACTGCACTGATTTCTGGGCAATCATTGTTCACACTAGAGAATCCTTGCAAAGGAAGAAAATCTATAAACATTGTTTTCATAAGAATGAGATTATTCTGAACACTAAATTTAGCAATTAAGAAATTTGGGATATATTGGCTTGGCACCTGCGGGTCAAGCAGCTAAGGCACCAACCACATATACCTGAGCTGGCAGGTTCAAATCCAGCCCAGGCCTGCCAAACAACAATGATGGCTGCAACAACAACAACAACAAAAAATAGCCGAGTGTTGTGGTGGGCACCTGTAGTCCCAGCTACTTGGGGGTGGGAGGGTCGAGGGGGAGAAGGCAGGAGAATCACTTGAGCCCAGTAGTTAGAGGTTACTGTGAGCTGTGATGCAACGGCACTCTACCCAGGGCGACAGCTTGAGCTTCTGTCTCAAAACAAAAAAAGAAAAAAAAAAAAGAAAAGAAATTTGGGATATTATGGTTTTTAATATTTAAACGTATTCTTTTTTTTTTGACAGTCTCACTCTGTCACTCTGGTTAGAGTGCTGTGGCATCGTCATGGCTCACAGCAACCTCCAACTCTTGGGCTCAAGCGATCCTCTTGCCTCACTTTTTCCATTTTTAGTAGAGACGGGGATCTCACTCTTGCTTAGACTGGTCTGAAACTCCTGAGCTCAAGCAATCCTCTTGCTTCAGCCTCTCAGAGTGCTAGGATGACAGTCAGGAGCCACCATGCCCAGCCTAAACTTATTCATTTTATATTTACAGTTTTATTGTTAGTTTTTTTCAGACCTCAAACGTATCTGCAGTCTCTGAAAACATTCCCACCAGCCTTGCTTGAGCCCTGAACTAGAGTGGCTAATACCTAAAATGTCATTTCTACGCCATTTTTTCTTTTGGTTTTATTTTCATATTCTGAACCCTAGAATCTATTTCCAGATATGTGCTGGGTATTTCCTGTGGACAGTCCTACCCTCAAGGAAACTGAGTGTGGGAGGAGAGAAGACAGGCCACTGGTGATACTGAAGGAAGCACAGGCTGATCTCTGTGAGCAGGTGAAGAATTCAGCTGCAGGAATTCAGGGAACTCGGAAAGCAGCTATGAGAATTCCGAGAATGAAGAAATTATTTTCAGCTCTAGTAGGCAGAGACATCTGGGCGAGGCATTATTGTTTGAGACAGGCCTGTAGGCAGGGGTAGAATTTTAACAGGGAGAGAGGAATAGGGTGGGTTATCCCATAATATGCAAGCTGTTACATACATTTACTAGGTAGGTATTTGGGCTTGTAAAATAGAAGAGAAATACGCGTAGATGAACCATCTCTGGGGATCTTATTAAAGTGCAGATTCTGATTCAGTGGGTTTTGGAAGTGCCATTTCTAACAAGCTCCTAGGTGATGCTGCCCCATAGAGTTAGAGGGTGGGGGGCAGTCTGGGGGGAGGTGGAACAGCAAAGGCAGAGGGGTGGGACAGTATAACAGGAGCAAGCTATCATGGAGCAAGAAACAAGAACAAGAGGAACAGTGCCCTTTTTCTTTCCTTTCCTTTCCTTTTTTTTTTTTTTTGAGACAGAGGCTCACTCTATTGCCCAAACTAGAGTACCCTGGCATCAGCCTAGCTCACAGCAACCTCAAACTCTGGGCAATCCTCCTGCCTCAGCCTCCTGAGTAGCTGGACTATAGGCATCAACTACAATGCCTGGCTAATTTTTTAAATCTTTCTTTCTTTTCTCCTTCCCTCCCTCCCTCCTTCCTTCCTTCCCTTTTTTCTTTCTCTTCCTCCCTTCATTCCAGAGTCATCTCTCTCTGTCACCCTAGGTAGAGTGCCATGGCGTCAGCCTACCCAAAGCAACCTCAGACTCCTGGGCTCAAGCAATATCCTTGCCTCAGCTTCATGAGGATCTGGGACTATAGGCACTCACCACCATGCTTGGCTACTTTTTCTATTTTTATTAGAGATGGGGTCTAACTCTTGCTCAAGCTGGTCTTGAATTCTGCAGCTCAAAGGGTCCACCTGCCTTGGCCTCTCAGAGTGCTAGAATTACAGGCATGGCCACCACTCCCGGCCAAGAACAACACTCTTAACCAGAGTATAGTCTACAGACGGGGAAGCAGTAGGGATGACGCCACCATGGCACATCAATTGCAACTGTGCAAAGCTTTGAATGTCAAGTTGCAAAACGTGAACTTCATGCTACAAACAGTAGGGAAACACTGAAACCCATTGAGCAGGGGAATGCCATTATCAGAATGTATGCCAATCAAATTAATCCCGCCATGGTATGCAGAAGTCAAGGAGATCAGCACGAAAGCTAATTAAAACAGTCCATTATCAATAGTTTCCTTTCAAGCAAGGGGTATTAAGGGCTTAAGTCAGAGAGATGCCAGCAAAGTTGGAAAGGAAAAAATATTTTTATGTAGTAAATGGATGCTCAAAACCTGTGAATCTGACAAATTAATCAGTGAATAAAGTAAAAAACTTGCTAGAGGAAGAATGAATAGGACATAAAAGTTGACACGTGCTTTAGTTTTGATACATGGGAAAATGAAGACACCATTAACAGAAAACTGAGGAACAGGTGCTTGTTTTTGACAAAATAAGATAATAGTAATACTTAACTGAGTACTCATGATATACCATTTACAGTTTCAAGTGCTTTTTTAAAAAAAATTTTGAGACATGATCTTGCTCTGCTGCTAGCTGGAGTGCAGCAGCATAATCATAGCCCTCTGCAACCTCAAACTCCTGGCTTCAAGTCATCCTCCTGACTCAGCCTTCCAAATAGCTAGGACTACAGAATACACCACCACACCCAGCTAATTAAAAAAAACAATTTTGTAGACATGAAATCTTGCTATGTTGTATCAAACTCCCAACCTCAAGCCATCCTCCTGCTTCCACCTCCCCAAATGCTGGGCTTACAGGTGTGAGCTACCATGTCTGACCTTGAGTACTTTTTACACTTTGTCTCATTTAATCTTTACCACCCTCCTGTGAAAAGGTACTAATTTATCTGATGTATCTTAAGAAGAAGGAAATTGAGGAATAGACAGGTTAAGTGACTTGAGCAGAGTCACACAGAAAGTAAGGGTTGGAGCCAACATTGGAACCAGGCAGGTTGAGTCTAGAATATAACTCCTAATGGCTGCCCTGAGTCTCATAGTATATTAGATGCATTTGGGGATGGCTTCCCCACCTACTCTTCCCTTGAGGCAGGGGCCATCTGGATCTCATCCCCAGCCACAGCTACGTACCTACGGGAGGATCCCTGACAGGACAAGCCACCCGCTGGCTGGCCTGGGACCTAAACTCTGGTGACCTAGTGGGACAAGTGCATTGGGCTGATCCATTTGCTCTCTGGGAATTTGGAATGGGGGAACAGATTGATTTGGGAAGACAGGGAAGAGAAGGGAAGCCCTGGTCCCTGTCCTGTCTGAGACCTTTATTCTGGTGCTCCTGTCCTCTGTGACCTTTTCCTTCTTTTCCTGAGGTACCTTAGTCTTTGTTCCATGTCCCCAAATAATCTTGATTTTAGCTCAGTAATTTATTTCCTTAAAAGGACTCGTCCAGACTTATTAGAGAAATAAATAAAATAATTAGGTAATGCTAAGCAAGCATTCATGCTCTAGATCTCCCTCAGATTACAAATACACGGGTGTCTGTGGGGTCATGTGCTGTTGCAGCATTCAGAGGTGCAAGCTTAAGTCATCAGCCCCAGCCAACCATGAAGAGGGAGTATTGGGGAAGAAAATGAATTTTTGGCCAAAATGGTGTCTCATCCTCACTCTGCAGGACCTTTTCTCTTTCCCATAAGCTGTAAAGCTTCCTTCTTCTGGCTGTAACAGGACAAAGAGATTTGTGGGGATGTCTTGTATTGGGAAGAGCTATAGCCGACTCCGGGTGAGACAGAGGCGTACCTTTCCATGCAGAAGGCATTTTCCAGACTATTCTGGAAGAGATGCCTCCTTAACTTTGATGCCATCAAGAATGAAGAGAGCCAAAACCAAAGAAGAATGCAGGACAGAGGGCAGGGTGGCCGCCACACAGGTCATCCCACTGACCACCAGGGTTGATTCTGCCCACCTCGGCAGTCACCCTGCCCAGGTAACTGCTGCACAGGTTTCCTTGCTTACACCACCCGCCTAAGGGACAGGTTGGCCTCCCCCGACAGAGGAGCACACTCACTTCTTCAATCAAGGGTGTGTGTACGTGTCTGTGCCCCCTGCTAGAAGCTTCCAATAAATTCTAGAGGTGCCTGTGTGGAAAAGTGCAGGTAAGGGAAGCTTCCAAGTTACTAGATACAAAAAGAGACATCAAATTGGGGCAGCCTGTCTATCAAAAACATAATTTATTTTTATTTTTAATTTATGGATTTATTTATTTATCTGAGACAAGGTCTCCCTCTATAGCTCAAGGTAGCGTCACCATAGCTCACTGCAACCTCAAACTCCTGGGTTCAAATGATCCTCCTTCCTCAGACTCCCAAGTATCTGGGACTTACAGAGAGACGTACATCACCATGCCCAGCTGACTTAAAAAAATTTTTTTTTTGGCTATGTTGCCCTGAGTGGTCTCAAACTCCTGACCTTAAGTGATCCTCCTGCTTTGGCCTCCCAAAGGTTGTTTTTTTGTTTGTTTGTTTTTTTGTTTTTTGGTTTTTTTTGAGACAGAGTCTCACTGTGTCGCCCTTGGTAGAGTGCCATGGTGTCATAGCTCACAACAACCTCAAACTTGGGCTCAAGCGATTCTCTTGCCTCAGCCTCCCTTGTAGGTGGGATTATAGGTGCCTGCCACAATGCCTGGCTATTTTTTGTTTGTTTGTTTGTTTGTTTGTTTTAGCAGGGCCAGGTTCAAATCCACCAGCCCTGGTATATGTGGCTAGTGCCCTAATTGCTAAGCTACGGGCGCTGAGCCGGATTACAGATAATTTTATAATCATTCACTACTTAAAAGCTGAGCTTTGAGCAATTGCTGAAAGAGATGCAAGTTATCTGTAATGAGCTGTTCCTACCTTTTACATACTGTTAAGTCAGACAGGAAAAATCGATCTTCCTTCCCAGTGTTTCCATTGAGCCTTGTCTGTGCTTTCAGTAGAACAATTTTCACACTTCCATGATGGTTGTACATAGAAATACATTTTTGGACCCCTCAAAGTGGGGTCTAGATAACTTATATTTAGTTCAAAGCTCACAGGGCTGCCCAGATCTCCATCCAGACCCGAGGGAGGGAACTGAGAATCAGAGCTGGGCTCTGGAGCATGAGTTGTAAGCAGTGGAGGACGGGGTGTGTCCTCTGGTGTAGGAAGAAAGCTGCAAACAAATACACAGTGCTGGACGTAAAATGGGGCCGCATCCTGATCAACCCACCAGAAATCGAAAATACTGTAAGTAGAAAATGCACTGTGTACACCCAACCTTCCAAACATCACAGCTACCTTCAACATGCTCAGAACACTTCCAGTAGCTGTGGAGTGCAGATTGTGAGGTGACAGGACTCCCATAGCTCGGGAGGGGCGTTAAAGGAATGACCCCCAAACTGCTTCTGAAACAAGAGTTCTTTCTCCTTGCTCCTTCTGCCGGAAGTAACATAGCTTCTGTGTATATTTTGTCTGAAAGCACATAGCCTTCTCTCCCTAAAGTTCATCTTTACCCCAGGTACTATTACTTCCCCTCAGCCTTGTAAGATGAAAATATTCCCACTTGCTGTCCCTGCTGATTTGTGCCATTGTTAGTATAGCAACCTAGTTTAGGTGCTGTATAAATAAGGCAGTTCACAAGGTTTGGTGCTGGCTGCAGCCGTCAGCTCTGCCAGACCTCCCGGCCCCACTTTTATATCTTGTGTGATCTTCGCCTCTGTATGTCTGATTTTCTCATTCCCCACCATTCCCACTTTGGTTTGTTTACTCTTTGCCTTGGCTCGTGAAAACTAGCCATCGGTTGGGCAACACCACCTTACACAAAGCCTATTTTACAAGAAGATGTCTAATATCTCATGTACTGTATTAAATCCTGTACACAAAACGAAAACCAGAATGGTCGTATGGGTACTCCAGAGGATGGTTGCCCCTGAATGTGTATCGCTTTAGCACCCCTCATACAGTAAAAACAACAACAACAACAAAAACCGATAAATCATAAGTCAAAAAATTCTAAGTCAGGACTGCCTGTATCTGGTGTCAAAAGTGGAATAGACTGATCATGCTCACCAAAGTTCATGTTCTCTTTTTCCTGAGTACACAGTCAGGCCACAGTTCCCAGCCTGCCTGGCAATGAGGAATTAGAAGGAACTAACAGAAGCCAGGGGCATCACTGGCTTCTGTTAGTGGAATGTAGCGGCAGCCCCTGGTGTGTTTTCCCTTTCAGCTGGCTGAATGCTGATACTTATGGAGACCAAAATCACAGCTGCTCCTTACCTCCTGCTCCCCCAGGTGTGAACTCTTAAGGGAGTAAGAATCAACCTTCTTCATAAGGACTAGATTGCACTAGATTGCTTATTGCAGCTCAATTCACAATCACCAAAATGTAGAATCAACCCAAGTGTCCACCAACCCCCCAAAATACCATGGAATACTATTCAGCCATTAAAAAAGATGGAGACCTTACATCTTTCATATCAACCTGGATAGTGTTAGAGAACATTCTGCTTAGTCAAGTATCACAAGAATGGAAAGCAAGTATCCAATGTACTCAATACTAATATGAAACCAGTAGATGAAAAAATACATGCCCATGCAAGAGAAAAACTCAATTTAATTCAAGTTGAGGGGAAGAGGAAGAGGAAAGGGGAGAAGGAAGGAGGGAAGGGAAAAGAGGGCAGGGGGAGAGGGGAAGGGGACTGGTGTGTACTCAGCTCATGTACACAGTGTAAGGGTACACGGCACACATCCTGGGTGAGGGCCCAACTGCAGCAGGAATGTTACCTAACAAGGCGGACACTGTGACCCAACCGTTTGTGCTTTCACATCCATCTGAAATAAACAAGAAAAAGAATTAACCTCATGTCCTGAGAAGCCATGGAAATTTGGGGCTGTGCTACAGCAGCTTTCTGCTGTTTTCCACTTGAGGCATTAGTAGCTGAAATCCATTTCTTGCCTGAAGTGTTTCTGGGGTTCTTCAAATTACAATGAGAGAAAAGACCCCAGAGGGGGAAAAATTCCTCAGCTGGTGAGATGGGGTTTCAGAGAAATTTGAATAGACTTGTAAGAGATTATATGATTTCATCTTGTACCCAGGGCTGGTGAAATGGACATTATCAGTTCACTTGAGCCTTATGGTCAATATGAAACATTTTGTTTTATTTCTCCATTTTTCCCAATGATTAATTATTTTGATATCGGAGGAGAGTACTTAATAATCACATAAGAAAATGTTTAAAGTAAATTAAGTGAAAAAGGCACACCTTAAATAGTATGCTTAGCATAATCCCGATTTTTAAAAAGCAAATCAAAGTTGACATTATATTTGCAATGATCTAGAAAGATGTCAGCAAAACGTGGAGTGGTTGGCGGGGTGCCCGTAGCACAGTGGTTATGGCGCCAGCTACATACACCGAGGCTGGTTGGTTCAAACCCAGCCTGGGCCAGCTGAACAACAATGACAACTGTAACAAGAACAACAAAATAGCTGGGCATTGTGACAGGTGCCTGTAGTCCCAGCTTCTTGGGAGGCTGAGGCAAGAGGATCACTTAGCCCAAGAATTAGAGGTTGCTGTGAGCTGTGACACTACAGCACTTTATTGAGGGTGACATAGTGAGACTCTGTCTCAAAAAAATATATATGGAGTGCTTATTTGCAGGTAATAATATTAAAGTCTAACTATTTTATTTGTCTTTGTTCTATTTGATATTTTTCAAAGTCTTCTCAAATGAACATTCATCACTTAGAGATTAACAGCACCAAGAGCAATAGAAATTATTTTTAAGGAAAACACAGAGAAAACATGATGTCTTGGAATAAAAAAAAAAAATCTAGTCTTGTCACTGATCGTTGCCGTGAGTTCTTGGTCAAGTTCCCATTCCAAGCAGATGGGAATCCATCAGTTTATCAATAATACTAAAGCCACAAATAACAATTTTTTGTTTATATTGAATGAAGTCATAAGTGTTTAATCTAGAACTTGAAAAGCAGGAAGATTTCATTGAGCATTTTGCATTTTTTGAAGGCTATTCGTTGCTTTCCAATAAGAATGTCTCTATACACTTATTAAATTGGGGGAACATATTACTTCTTTCTTGATCCTCTGTTTTCCTGGCTAACCTCAGGCAAATAAAGCTATTTGAGTAAGTGTTAGCCTCGGAACACTGCCTTTCTGAATTTACTGTCACATCTGGCTAAGGATGTTGATGGGTCTTCTTTTCCTGAGATGAACAGAGTTCTACCAACAGGTTGAAAGTCCTCTGCATTCCAAGGAAATGGAAAATTGACCCTAATGAGAGTTTCTTGAACTTTAGATTCCATGGAGAGAACCAAGGTTTCTTCATCCCTCCTGCCTGTTCCTTTGGCAACCACTGGTACCTCTGGTCTTTCTTTAATCTCCTTACTTTAGAATTCATCCTGCAACACAAATGCTATCTTCTTGGAATGGAATAAACCTATGCTTCCTGTATTAGAAAAATCCTCAAGTTTGGAAAACTCCTCAGCTTTCTGTTGGTACCCTAAACACAAGTCTAGAGAAAAGGCAGTGGGGTTAAATTAACATTTGCACAGTGGACTTCATTGTTTTTTTAAAATCTAAGCATCTACTATGGAAAGATCTGAATAGCAAGTAATATAAACATGAGAAATATATATACATTGTTTTGAGGAAATGTGGATTATTGGAAAGAGTGTAAACTTTGGAGTCAGACAAACACCACACTCCAGGTCTGTCATTTACAAGTGGCACAAACTGAGGCTAGCCTTTAACTTCTATGAGTTTAGAATTCTTTCACTGGGAAAACTAGAGACATAGGATGTATCTCACAGTGTTGACCTGGTACACAGTAGAGGCCCATTAATTTTCTTTGCCTTACTTTCCTGAGTTGTTGGTTCCTTTGCCTTACTTTCCTGAGTTGTTGTTAGATGAGATTTGGGGAGAAGGTAAGATAAAACCAGATTGAAGGAAAGTTTTGAGTGAAAATGCAGATATGGTTAAAAAATAAGAGGTAAATGTATGGAACGGGAAAGAGAAACAATTTACTTCAAAGCATACCACATAATCAGAAATAAAGACTATTTAGAAGGCTACTCAAGGGAAAGGCAGACCAGATCTTTGGCTTGCTGGAGACACTCCACTCTGGAAGTGACCTCTACTGTGTAGGCCAAGTATGGGCCATGACTGGCCAGTTTATGAAAGCTACTAGTGATGTTATAAAAAAATTAAGTTTTGCCAGGTGCGGTGGTTCACGCCTGTAATCCTAGCACTTTGGGAGGATGAGGTGGGCAGATCACCTGAACTCACAAGTTCAAGACCAGCCTGAGCTAGAGCGAGACTCCCATCTCTTAAAAATAGCCGGGCATTGTGGCAGGCACCTGTAGTCCAGCTACTCAGGAGGCTGAGGCAAGAGAGTCACTTGAGCCCAAGAGTTGGAGGTTGTGAGCTGTGACGCCAAGGCACTCTATGGGGGGCAACAAAGTAAGACCCTGTCTCCAAAAAAAAAAGGGAAAGAAAATGAAGTTTTTAAAAAATAGCAGTTATTGCCCCTGCAATGGCCTCATTAATGACACAAGGGCCATCTTAATAACGTGATGGCCACTTTAATGGAAAAAAAAGAAACCAAAATTCTTTATGTATGTGTGTAGACTTTTTCAAATTTATATTAATGAAGGAATTCCATGACACTTGAGAATTAAGCACTATGAGTAAGTTTATTCCATTAGATTGTGATTACATTGGTTGCATTTTTCAGCAACTGTCTACACCCCCAATTATCTGGTGCGTAATCAGCATTTTATATAAAATTGGTTGATTCAATGGACCCTTAGGCCAATAAGTAACTTGAATCTGGCTATGAGAGTCAGTAAAAATGTTACTGCATTCCAATTCCATGGAAAACTAGCTTTTCCTGCCTTTGATCTTCCAGATCCATCATTTTCAGTGACTTTATAGCTCCCAAGGGGGAGCTCTGACTTGGGTGTCCTTGTGTGGAGGTGCTGTAACACTAAGCTTTCATTTTGGCTTAAAAATCTTTGTATAAGGAATTTGAGCTTGTAACAAATTTGAAATATGTATACATGTGTATACTAAAAAGTGTACATGTTCATCTTTTCCTCCATAAATCTCTTGCCAGAGGAAACACTTCTAATGATGTAGCAGATTATATTTTGATACATAGATAGTTTTTATGGAAGTATACTATGTGCACATATATTATTTAAAAAACTGCAGGGCCAGGAATCTCAGCCTGGAATCTCAGCACTTTGGAAGGCCAAGGAGGAGGATTACTAGAGTTTGAGACCAGCCTAGGCAACATTTCTAGACCCTGTCTCTACAAAAAATAGAAAAAATTAGCCTGCATCTGTTTGGTACAATGTACATTATTCTGGTGGTGGGTACCCCAAAAGCCCTGACTTTTGCATTATATAAGGTAAAAAAGCACTTGTGTCTCTTTAATATTCTGAAATGAAGAAAAAAGAAAGAAAAATTAGCTAGGCGCGATGGTATGCGCTTGTAGTCCCTGAGTAGCTGGGGACTTGAGGATCCCTTGAGCCCAGAAGTTTGAGGTTGCTGTGAGCTATGACACTCCAGCCTGGGTGACAGAGGGAGACCCTGTCTGTAAAAACAAACCAGTGTTTTTTGAAAACTGCTTTTCGAATCTTAACATTATACTACAACTATCTTTTCACGTAGTAAATACAAATTTTCCTCATTACGTTTACAACAGCACAGTAAACCTTTTGAGCATTTTTATAATTTGGAAGTGCAGCTGGAATTTTGATTTCCAGTTGTGTGGAGAGTGTAGGTATTAAAAGCATGGGCACTTAAGTTGGGAGCTGATTTCTGCCACTCAGGTTCTATGTGAACGCGGATACATCACTTCACCTGTGTCTTAGTTTCACCATCTGTAAAATCTGTTGTGATAAAATGCTCGTTGCTAGGGTTAAATGAATGAATGCAGATAAAGCATTTAGAACAGTATCAGGGCCTGTGGCCTGTGCACCATAACCATGCTCTCTTCTGTCATTTCTTTAGCAAAATTTTAAGTTCTTTTAAACTTCTATTATGAACACTGCAATGCATGTTCTCATACACACATATATTTTTAATTTTTGTGCAAATGTCTTTAAATTCAAATTTCTGGATACAAAATTCTATAGACATTATGATTGTGTGAAATACTCATGCACATGAAAGTGGATGGAAATATAAAGGGAGAAGGTTATAGCTAACACTGATGTCCACCGTACACCAGTCCTGTTCTGTTTTATATGAATGGAGGCAGGCACCCTCCTAACAACTTTATGGAGTAGACAGTATTATCAGCTTCATTTTACAGATGAGGAAACTAAGCCTCGAAGAACCAAACTGTTCAAGTTAGTAAGTGACAGAGCTAAGTAATTTGACCTCTAAGTCCTTAAAATCTAAGCCCTTATCATGAAAATATGAATCATAAGAGGGAGGGAGGGGCTGTCAGATTGTCCCATCCTTTTTTTTTTTTTTTAATAAATGTCAGGTTCACGTGAGGGTACAAATAACCAAGTCACAATATTTGAATTTGTTAGGTAGAGTCAGTCTCTCTTATACACGTATTTTTGAATACTTTTTACTAATGTTTCTAAAGGATGGATGAGGCAGCCCATATAGCCTATGGCTAGGGGTGAGCGTTATAGGTAACACCTGTACAGCTCCATAATGGAACACCTTTGTGAAAAGGGGATGGGGAGAGATTTAGCTCACCTAACAGGCATGAGCTCAGTGATTGGCAGTCTCTACATCTGTGGTGCAAGTAGCCATGAGATCATCTCTATAAGAAGCAGCAGGAGTAGGCAGTTGGGAGCGTGCACATGCTGTCACGGATCTGCTCACTCTGACGCTGGTGATTCTCCTACCTGCAGAACACCAGCACAGTGTCTCTGCTGAAGATTACTAAGCTCTACAAAGACTTCTATTGCTGGCCAGTGCCTGTGGCTCAAAGGAGTAGGGCACTGGCCCCATATGCTGGTGGTGGGTTCAAACCCAGCCCCGGCCAAAATCTGTAAAAAAAAAAAAAAAGAATTCTATTGCTAAAATCTATTCTTCTAAGACTACTTCACCCCCAAAGACTCTTTCTCTCTCCCTTCTACTAAATAGCCCTCAGGCACCTAAGAGTAATTGTACCTGAGCAAGATAATAGCATAGCGGACTGCGTCTGGAACACAGCTAGAAAAGCAGGGGGCCGGAGACCTGGCCCAGCCGGGTTCTCATAAGTAGCATCCATGAACGGGCCTCGAAAGATGGAAGTAAGAATTAGGGTTTACATAGGATGTTCACATAAACTTGTGATAGATACTGCTTAATTGCTTTCCCCAAATTGTACCAATTTACTCTCCAACCAAGAGTGTATAAAACGGTTCATTTCACCAGAATTTTGCCCAACCTGGGTTTTATAATTTTTTGTTTGTTTGTTTTTTTTGAGATAGAGTCTTACTATGTCACCCTCGGTAGAGTGCCATGGCCTCACAGCTCACAGCAACCTCAAACTCTTGGGATTAAGTGATTCTCTTGCCTCGGCCTCCCAAGTAGCTGGGACTATAGGTGCCCACTACATGCCTGGCTATTTTTTTTTTTTATAGTTGTCATTATTGTTTGGCAGCCCGGGTGTATGTGGCCAGCACCCTAACTGCTGCGCTACAGGTGCCGACCCTGGATTTTATAATTTTGAAAACATTTTGCCCATCTAATAACTGATGTTTGTTATACTGAGTTACAGTATAAAGAGGACTTTACCCAAAAGGCCCAAAAGCAACCCAAGGGAGCCGAGGCTGTACATTATATATTTTTACACTTTAATAGAAAGTTATCACCTTTTATCTAACATCAAGGCTTATAAAACCTATATCTTTTCTCTCCATAATGCTTATGTGTGTCTTTATTTCAAATTGAGGGTATATGAAAATAAATTTTCTGTGCCTTGCTTTTAAATTTGATGGACATTGTGAATATTTAAGTGCAGTAAGTTATGTTCTGATTACTACAAACATTCTATTATTAGAATAAGAAATATATGTTATGTGTTCTCTACTCTCCTCTGCACATTTGCTTTGTACCTACCTTCCAAAAACTGGTCCCTAGTGAGGGAGGATACCCGGAAAAAGTAAAGTCTAAGAAAACAAAGGCTTCTCAGAGAAGCCCCAGGTCACACCTGCAAATCCTCCCGACAGTAACCCAGCCCTTCAGAATTTGTAAACCTTAGCTTCCTAGGTCCTTGAAACTAACACTTGCTGCTTGCTTCTGCTTCTGTAAACCTGGCACGTGATTTGACACCTCCAATGAGAAATGATATGATAATTCCTTTGTCTACTTGTGAGTCTAATAAAAGGACAGAGACAGAGCTGATGGGGAGCTTGGCTGTTTTGGATTCTAATCTGCCACGGCTCTGTTGGCTGGAATAAAATTCCTTCCCCTATAATCTTTCCTGAGAGTCTACTGGTTTCAATTTGCCAGTCCAGCAACACTAGAAGATGAGCAGTTCAGGCTGTAAAGGACTGACTCTCCAGTACAGACCAAAATCTTATAGAACTAACTTGGAAACACCAAGGTTAAGTCAAATACGCATCCAAGGCCATAGTTCCTCTTTTTAAAATGCTCTCTGGTTAGGAATTACCAGTTGACTGTTGTGAAGCAGGAAGCACATTAAACCCTCTCCCCAGCCTTGCCAACCCAGTTTTATTTGCCATCTTGTTCGCCCTCTGCTGTTTTTTCAAAGAAGAGCAGGAATGGTTTAGAAAAAAGACTTCTCTGACCCTTGTGAGATTTTTTCTTGTTTGTTTTTGTTTCAGAGACAGTAATTCCGGTTGAACTCCCTGATATACAAACATTCAAAGAAGGGATGTGAGTCTTGATAGATCAGGTTAATTTAAATTGCTGTAGATGTTCAGAATAGGGCAAGGGACTATAAGAAAATCCCAGTTTAACTTCGCTTTATTGGATGTCTTATTGTTTTGTTCCTCCACTCTGGGATTGCTCATAGATATAATTGTACTGCCTTGTAAATTAAAGAATTAGAATGTGTGTGAATATACATATCCCGAAACATCGCCAATCTGGGGGAACTCAGAGCTGAAAGCATCCTGAAAGATGGAAAAAGAATACAGAGGTTGAAAGTTCCCACTTATAACCAGACTTACAAATTCAACACAACACAGGGTGTCCATCACCCTGTGTGATTTTTGTGTGAGTTTGTGTGTGATTTTTTTCAATTACATGAAATCTTTATGGACACCCTGTATAACAGTGTTCTCAGAACTGTAAAAGGCTTCATTTTATTTACAAGTTCCATATAATACCCATTCTAGGACATGCTTAAAGCTCCTAGGCATTACGATAACGATTCATTTCAGTGCCAATTACGTCAGGTGTCCTGGTGTGCATGAGAAATGCACACAAGATGGCCAAGCACACACAGGGAGGTGACACCCCTGTCACGACCCTCCACTCATCACAGATGTTCTTGTTTTTCTTTGTCTGGAATTCTCTACATTCCCCGGGTCAAAACAAGTAGCAGGTATGTAAGCCGAACCTGGCTGAGTCTTCTCTGGGACTTTATGTTAGTGCCGGGAGAGAGAAGCTATCTTTTTCCTCCAGACACAACTCTGGGATTAGGAAAGTCTGACCCTGTGCCTATGACTTCATTCTATTCCCACCGACTTCATGGTGAGCACCCAGGAAAGCAGACATGAAGAGAGGTAGCTGGGATTGAAATATGTCTAGAGGTAGAAACTGCTGAGGAGGATTGAATCAGAGGTAAGGGAAGAGTTGAGAACAACTTCTAGATTGTCGAATAAGTTCCTGGATGAATGCACTACCCTTTGCTGAAATCATGGCATTGGCGATGAAATAAGAGCTGTGAGGTGACAATCTGGAGTTCTGTACTGGACAAATGGACTTTGACATAGCCAAGTGGAGATGTCAGGTGTGCCATTGGATATGTGACTTTGGAGAAAGGGAGAGAGAGAGAGAGCTAGGTCAAAGATATTCATTTAGGAGTTGTGACGTAAGTTGTACATGAAAGGATGAGAATAGTTAGACACAGAGGATATTAATGACAAAAAGGCCCAGGACCAAGTTTTGAGGAGGATCAAATTTTGCCAAGTAGAGGAGGAGACCTTAACAAAAGCGAGGCAAAGTAGGAGAAAAAGTAGAATGAGGATAAGGTATACAGAATTGCAGAGAAAAGGGTTTCAAAGGGGGATAGTGGTTGACTAAGTCAAAAGCTGATGAGAATTTGAGAAATTTGAGATCAGAAACATGCTTGTTGGCAATATGGACGGCACAGGTGAAATTGACCACAGTATTTTAAGCAGAGTAAGGGGCATGAACCAATTTGGAGAAGATTACAAAGGAATAGTGGTGATCAGCAGTATAAATGACCTTGTGAGTTTAGTAAACTGCTTACCCCATCACTTTACACAAACACACACACAGACACACACGCTCATACGAAGAGAGAGAGTACAAAGAAATAACAGTAACTACTTAAAAAAAGTATTTAAATATATATTTGAGAGATTGTCACCATATCCCCTGGTAGAAAAATTCATTTCTTAGGTATTTGACTCCTAAACTAGCAGAGCCCAGAATCACAAAGATTGTAACAAAAATGTTGATGGGTATAAAGGTGGAAGAGCTACTTTCATTTCCATTCCTTGATTTTCTGATCCATATGCAGTCTATTTACATTATTCCTGATCATTATGTTCTATAAAGTTGCTGCCAATACCAAGTTGGCCAATAATGAACTACCACTCCAAGGGTTAAGTTCCTGTGAGCCTCTGGGCATAACATTTTTGCTAACTCAAACACCGTTCTTGTTATATAGGTTTGTTTGCCAATGTCATACAACAAGGCAGTCTTGATGGCACTGAAAACTTATTCTTGTACATAACTTTTTCCTACATAACCCTTGGCAGCTATTTTAAAAATTCTTCTGCAGCCTCCTGATCTGCAGAACCTGCCTCACCTGAAAATTTAACATTTTTCATGCTCTATTGCCTTTTGAAATGGGTAAGCTGGCCAGCACTGCAGAAGAGTTTTGAGATTTTCCTGAATCTGGGTGTGATGATTAATTTTATATGTCAACTTGACTGGGCCATAGGGTGCCCAGATATTTGGTTAAGCACCATGTCTGGGACTGTCTGTGAGGCTGTTTTTGGATGTGATTAACATTTGAATAATCAGACTGAGTAAAGCAGATTGCCTTCTTCCTTCTGTTGAAGGCCTGAACAGAATAAAAAGCTGAGTAAATAAAATAATTCTCTCTTCCTACCTCACTGTTTTCAAGCTTAGACATTGATCTTCTCTTGCCTTTGGACTTGGTTTGAAACTTACATCATTGCCTCCCCTGGGTCTTGGACTCAGACTGGAGTTATATCATTGGCTCTCTTGGGTATGGACTTCTTAACCCCTGTAACATGAAGCAATTCCTTATAATAAACCTCTCTCTCTCCCCCCTAGTCTAAGCCACATACTGAGACTCCACCTTTACAAAACATTTTTAAAAATTGGCCAGATGTGGTGTTGCACACCTGTAGTCCCAGCTACTTAGGAGGCTGAAGCAAGATGATCACTTGAACCCAGGAGTTTGCAGTGAGCTATGATGACATCACTGTACTCTAGCCTGGTAAACAGAGCAAGACTCAGTCAAAAACCAAAAAATCACCAGCAAAATGCACAGAAATGTGGAAAACGTGCCATTAAATTTAAAAAAATGATGCTGATTTATGTTATAACATCTGAAACAAGAAGGCAGAACATTGCCTAGTTTAATCTGAGCTGAAAACACAAGCATAGGGCAACTCAAATTTTTCACCACTCAGCATGTCTTCAAACGATAACGAAAATGACATCAGTATTGAATTCAGACTTGCAAATGCATTTCAGCAAGTACACAAATTTGCAAACACGGAGTCCATGAATGAGGGGGGCTAACTATGTTTTGGCTTTGGAAAACCTAATACCATATACTGATGGTTAGTTTAAAAGTCTATACCTAAATCCTACAGCTGTGACATGACATGATTTTCCAGCTGGTGCTAGCATATTATTCAGACCCATCTATATAATCCAAGTTCAGAATTTTCTCATCAGTTCACTGGATATAGTAAACTCCCCATGGGGTCATAAGTATTTTGAGATTGCAGTAGCAGTGGACAGGAGTATGTCTGCTGGGCATATAAGCCACTTGTTCATGCAATGCATGAACAGGATCTGTTAGTCTGAGTCAGGTGTCTGAAGCTTCTACTTGATAATAGAGTGCTTCTGGGTACCTCAACAGTATGGAGAAGAGAATTATAAAATAATAATTTTAGTTTGCCATGGTGGCTCAGGCCTGTAATCCTAGCACTCTGGGAGGCCAATGTGGATCACCTGAGCTCAGGAGTTTGAGACCAATCTGAGCAAGAGTGAGACCCTGTCTCTATTAAAAATAGAAAAGTTAGCCAGGTGTTGTGGTCGGCACCTATAGTCCCAGCTACTCGGGAGGCTGAGTCAAGTGGAAACTTGAGCCCAAGAATTTGAGGTTGCTGTGAGCTATGATGTCAGAGCACTCTACTGAGGGTGACAAAGAGAGGATCTGTCTCAAAATAATAATAAAAACCATTTTGTCATGGTAGCTCAGTCACATAGTCATCTCATGTCCTGTAATTAGTCATTCAATTTCTCACAGGGTCCAGTAGCAAGGCAACAGTTGTTTCTCAAAACAGAAATTGTTAATAATATCATACAGCATAGCTGTGCTCTAACGCTATTTTCCATTGAAAGGTAGACATCCATAAAGATGTCTCTTGCTCTGGGAATTACTCTAAGTTGACTCTAGGATGTCAACCAACAATATTTTGCTTTACTCAGTATATGTGCTGCAGAAAGAGACCTAGAAGTGATATAGAAAGCCTCCAAGATTCAGAAGGTCTCATCAAGTGTTGTGATTCTTTCTTAGTGGTAGGAAGCCAATATTTTCATGAGATGCTCTTCTGACACCTTAGTAGGCACATGTCTTAATTGGACATCCATAGAACTTCCTAATTTCAGTTCATACATATAAATATCATCAAAAATAGTGGACAAATGGGGGTGGGGGATCACAGGGTATGACACACCTCTTGGGGATGGGACACAATTATAAGAAGGACTTTACCTAACAAATGTAATCAGTGTGACCTGGTTCTTTGTATCCTCAATAAATCCCCAACAACAACAACAACAACAAAAAAGTAGTGGACAAGTGGGATGTTGTGCAGATCAGAGATCCCCCAACCTGTTTGGCACCAGGGACCAATTTCATGGAAGAAAATTTTTCCACAGACTAGGGAGGAGAGTGGCATTAGATTCTGATAAGGGCTTGTAACCTGGGTCCCTCACATGTGCAGTTTACAGTAGGATTCGTGCTCCTATGAGAATCGAATGCCACTGATAGGAGGCGGAGCTCAGGCAGAGGAGAGAGCGATGTGGAGCAGCTGTAAATACAGGTAATGCTTTACTTGCTTGAGCGCTGCTCACCTCCTGCTATATAGCTTGGTTCCTAACAGACAGCAGACCAGTACCAGTCTCTGTGGCCTGGGGCTTGGGGACCACAAGAATAGATGGCAAAAATAGTAAGTTTTCAAAATATTTCCATGGATAAGGCCAGGGAAGAAAAGAGACTACACAGTGAAGGTGTCCCATTGTCTCTGCCAGCTGAAAGCATACAGTTTCTGGTCTTTATTGAGTCAGAGGGGGAAAAAAAGAAAGAAAAGCATTTCCAGATTACGGTCAACATGCCAGGTACCTGTTCCTGTGCTATCATGCTATAATAAAGAGAGCACATGCAGAAGAGCAGATGTAATTAAGTCACTTACTAATTAGGCCTAGCATAATGCATCTTCATGTTCTAAGACTTGTGTCCCTGCTGCAAAAGCTCTGCAGCTGAATTTAATGGGGATTTAATAGGAATAACCATCTCTCCATCTTTCCATCTCTCAAAGCTTTGAAGACGGTGCCAATTCCCACAATTCTTCAGGAATGTGCTACTGCTTTCAGTTACTGTTTTAGTAGGGGGAAGTACTCAGAGGCTTCTGCTTGGGCCTTCCTACCACACCTGCCCTTATCCACAGGTCAGGGGGAAAATTATGGGAATTTAGCCGGTTGCTGAAGGCAGGAAAAAGGGGGAAAGTCTGTTATTAGTTGTGTCTCTTTTATTCAGAAAGCAAAAACTTGTTCCCATGTTTAGCCGTAAGATTTCACTCCACACCTAAAGGACAAAATAATGCCATTGACTTGAGTGGCAAAGGGAGCTAGGAAATTAAAAAAATTTCCAGTCTCTATAGTAGAGAGCGAAGGAGAAAGTTTTGGGGAGTCACATGTAGGTTTTCCACAACTCTTTATAAGCTGGGGCCTTATCGAAGCTTTGATACTAATTTTTGCTACCCAAAACCCCATGCCTTCATACGCATTGTAGCTCTGTATATCTGGTACTGCTGCCTGAGAGCTTAGAGTTGTGTGAGGAAAACAAGCAAAGCAACCCAAATGACCATCAATGAATGAATGGATTAACAAACTGTGGCATATGGATACCATGGAATACCATTCAGCCATAAGAGAAGATGGAGACTTTACATGTTTTGTGTTTAGCTGGATGGGGTTGAAACACATTCTTCTTAGTAAAGTATCTCAAGAATGGAAAAAAAAAATCCAATGCACTCAATACTAATATGAAACCAACGTACAAACTACACAAATGATGAAACACAAACATAGTCTAGCAAGGGGGAGGAGAGAGGGCAACGTGAGGGTGTTGCCCTCAGCTCATGAGCACAAGGTGAGGGTGCTCAACAGCGCCCCCTGGGTGAAGGGCTCAGCTATAACTTGGACTTTATCTTAGAAGTGAAAACAATATAACCTAAACATCTGTACCTTCATATTAATTTGAAATAAAATAAAACAAGCAACATGCTAGGAAAAAAATTTTGATATTACATTTTTTTTCCTATTCTTTCACCATCCCTTTGCTGATTAAAGAAAAAGCAATGAGGCCTTCCTATTAAGCACTGTCCCTAGGGGAAGGGTGAATACAGCCTAGTAAAAGACAATCATTAGTCAGTGTTGAGTTTCAAAATAAGATCTTTAAACTCCTTAGCTAAGGTATCGGTCTGGAAGCCAAGGGCTTTTGCTTTTCAACACGTAAGCTTGGTTGAGAGAGAAAATGCATGCTTTAGAAAACCAAGGATTCAGAGTCTAGAGGATGAGGACATAGATTTTATTAAAAATCAACTTTATAATGAGGGTAAAAATAATAGTTCTTCCTGAACTGAATGGGATAAACTTGGAGGGATTAAAATAAGTTGAGTGTAAGTTAAGTGTCCTCAGAATCACCTTCCCACCCTCCAGAGACAAGTTTCTGTGCTCTGCATTTAAGGTGGTGACAAGCCTGTAGGGAAGTCCCGCTTTGAGCAGGGTGTCAGAGCAGTGGATTGACTCTGGGTCCAAGGTGTTTTCCAGGCAGATGGGCCTGAGAGCAGCACCATAGAGAAGTGGTCCCCACCTTTTGGGCACTAGGGACCAGTTTCATGAAAGACCGGGGAGGGGGAATGGTTTCAGGATGATTCAAGGGCATTACATCAGCACCTCAGCTGCACCTCAGATCACCAGGCGTTAGACTCTCGTAAGGAGCATGGGCCTCACCTGTGTAGTGTACAGCAGAGTTAATAATAGTCCTGTGAGAATCTAATGCAGCTGCTGTTGTGACAGGAGGCAGAGCTCAGGCAGTGATGTGAGCAATGAGAAGCGGCTGTAAATACAGAAGAAGCTTCCCTTGCCTGCTCACCAGCCACTCACCTCCCGCTGTGCAGCCCAGGTCCTAACAGGCCATAGACCAGTACTGGTTCAAGGCCTGGGGGCTGGGAATCACAGCCAAAGACTCCTGTGCCCTACGCAATGGTCAAGTCAGATTTCCTGAGTCTGGGGAGAAAGTGGAGACACAAATACTGAGAGAAGGGGACAGGGATGGGAAGGAAGAGATGAAGGATGAATGGACACAGTGGTTTCACCAGAGGCCATGGCCTGGCCCATCAGAACTGATGCCAACCCTCCATATCTAAAACCAGTTGTGTGCCCCCAGCCCCATCCTCTTCAGAGGCCAGCAAAAGTTGGAGAAGTCTCTTGGTCCAGACTCTCCTCCTTTTGATGTTAAGATGTTACTGAAGTCACCCAGAAACTTAGGATTATGCACAGAGACAAAATTAGCAGAAGGAAAAGGGATAGAATCTTATAATTGCCTTGCAAATTATCCAAAAGGGACTCTTTCACTCTAGAAGGGATTTGAAGTAGACATGTTATGTGTTTTCTGTTATTTGTGGATATGTGACTTAACAATTGATTGATTTTTATCATGGAAAATAAAGCTAGCTTTCCTTTCCTACAGATTTCAGTTGTGATGATAAATTTCATAACATCTCCATAAGCACGTAAATTGGTAACTACAATGCAACGTGATATGAGGTAAATAAAGACATGATTAGAGAGCAGCAGCAAGCCTGAAAGTTCACACCTGAAATCCTAGCACGTTTGGAGGCTGAGGTGGGAGGATCACTTAAGCCTGCAAGTTTGAGCCCAGCCTGGGCAATATAGCAAGACCCCATCTCTACAAAAAATTAGCTGGGTGTGGTGGTGCACACCTGTAGCCCCAGCAACTCTGGAGGGTGAGGTAGGAGGATCACTTGAGCGTAAGAGTTGGAGGTTGCAGGGAGCTACTATGATTCTGCCACTGCACTCTAGCCTGGCCAACAGAGCAAGACCCTATTCTCCTCTCTTCCTCCTCCAAAAGATGGAATAGAAACAGAGAAAAAAAGTATCTATCTCTTCCAGGGGAAAAAAGAAATAGCTCAAATAGGAAATTATAGTTGAGGTTGTTGAGATGGGTTTTGAAGGATGAGCGGCACTTGGAGGGAAATGCTTTTCAAGCAAAGAGAACAGCCTGTGCAAAACCCAGAGACACAAAGCAGCAAGGTGTGTTTTGGGAAACGGCAAGAAGTCAGGGTAGTGAGAGCATGAGTTTTGCAGGAATTTGGCAGAAGCCTATTGAAGCTGAATAATTAGTTCATTACTGTTGTGGTAAAGGAGTTTAAGGAAAAGATTGTGAGTGCCGAGAGAGTATACCTTAGTGAGACCTACACTGGTGAGAACTGTGGCAGGTTTCCTTGAGAAAAGGGCCTCTTAACTGAGCTCTGAAGGAGTAGAAATGTTCCTTGTAGACAGGGACAGAGTGGAGGGGACTCTGGGCACAGTAAACACCATGAGTGATAGCCGAAAAGCAGAGGAGAATGAATGGGGTCAGGGACCGAAAGGAGCTCAGTGGGCTACAGAGAGGGTGTAGGAGAGGCTGGGGCAGCAGGAGGGTGCGCTGCGTAGCAGTTGAGGTCACGTTAATGACAGAAACCATAAATTAAGGGGGTTTTGTTTGCATAAAGAACTGAGGTGTAAAGAATGGATTAGGACAGCAGTCCCCAATCTTTTTGGCACCTGGGACCAGTTTCATGGAAGATGATTTTTATATGGTCCATAGATTCTTGTAAGGAGCACACAGCAACCTAGATCCCTCAAATGTGCAATTCACAATGGGGTTCACACTCCTATGAGAATCTAATGCCGCCACTGATGGAACAGGAGGAGGCGCTTGGGTGGTGATGCGAGGGATGGGGAGCGGCTGTAAACACAGATGAAGCTCTGCTCACTCACCTCTGCTCACCTCCTGCTGGGCAGTCCCAGACAGGGCACTGACTGCTACTGGTCCAAGGCCTTGGGGTTGGGGACTGCAGGATTAGGAGAAGTCAAGACTGTAATAAGGTGAGTCCACCTAGGAAGACAGTGTCAGGCATGACTACCAGGTTTCCAGGATGGGACACAGGATGGTTGTTGGACAGTCCTAGAAGTGCCAAACAGGTGTGATGGCAGTGGTGGGGGCTCGGGAAATATGTAGGTTGATTTCAAAATACCTGAGAAACAGCCACTTTGAAATATCCCATTATATAATCCAATCTGGAGCTGGGAGGAGTGGTCTGGGCTGGAAAGATACCGGAAGAAATGGCATGTAGAGAAGTATCCAAAAATGGGATTGGGTTGCAAGTGGACAATCAACAGGGAGGAAAGGCGGGAGGGCTACACTAAGGCACTTTAACCTACAGTATAAGGTTGGATCCAGGAGGATGAGTCAAGAAATAATACCAAGAAAAGGCTATCAGACATTTAAGACCCAAACTAGGACAGCCTGGGTGGCAGAAAGACAAGGAATGCAGTGTTTCAGGAAGGAGGAAATTAACTATAAGAAAGCAATATGAGAAATGACGAAGGTGTACATTGGATTTGGTAACAAGAAGAGTGCTAGCAACTCTACCAAAAGCGTATTTTTAGAGCTGTTGGGGGAAGGTGCCAGATTGCAGTGGGTTGAAGAATGAAAAGGAGGTGAGAAATGAAGCCGGTGGGAGCAGGAGATTGGCTGTGAGAGGGTGAGGTTTCCATTTTGGGCATGCCTGTGTGATATTGAAGTGGAGATGTTCAGAAAGACTCAGAGATGAAACACCAGAGCTGATGGAGCACGTCTTGGATGCAAAAATAGATCTGGTTGGCACCAGTGGTTGCTGAAACCTGGGATCACATTGAAGACACCTGCTTGTTGTGTAGAATGAGCAACTGGGATTAGATGGAATCACCAAGTGAAAGGAGCAGCAGCAAAGAACAGAATGGAAGGCAGAACCCAGAAGGATACAAACAGTAAGGGGCAGCCCAAGGAGACAGAGCCTTAAGAGGCTGTTGAATAACCGTCAGAGATACCGAAAGAAAACAAGAGACTATGTGCTGGAAGCCCAGGAAAAGAGTTTCAGCCAGGTGAGGTGGCTCACGCCAGTAATCCCAGCACTCTGGGAGGTGGATCACCTGAGCTCAGGAGTTCAAGACCAGCCTGAGCTAGAGTGAGACTCCATTTCTATTATAAATAAAAAAAACAGCTGGGCATGGTAGTGGGTGTCTGTAGTCCCAGCTACTTGGGAGGCCCAGTCAGGAGGATTGTTTGAGCCGAGAAGATTGAGGTTGCTGTGAGCTATGATGCCATAGCACTCTACCCAGGGTGACTGAAGGAGACTGTCTTAATAATGAAGAGAGAGAGAGAGTTTCAGGAAGTGCAAAATGTTACACACATGGTAAATGAAGATTGAAACCAAATCTTTAGAATTAACTTTGAACACCATTTAGGACATTAGAGAAGTTTCAGTAGGGGACTAGAGTCAAATGCCAAATCATAAAGGGTTTATTCAAATATTGAGGAGTTAGGTAAATAAAATCGATGAACATAAACTATTTTTTTTTGGGGGGGGGGACAGAGTCTCACTATGTTGCCCTCAGTACAGTGCTGAGGGCCGTGGCGTCACAGCTCACAGCAATCTCAAACACTTGGGCTTAAGCTATTCTCTTGCCTCAGCCTCCCAAGTAGCTGGGACTACAGGTGCCCACCACATGCCTGGCTATTTTTGTTGTTGTTGTAGTTGTTATTGTTGTTTGGCAGGCCCAGGCTGGGTTCAAACCCTCCAACGCTGGTGTACGTGGCCAGCACCCTAACCACTAACCTATAGGCACTGAGCACATTAACTTCTTTTTTTTTTTTTTTTTATTTTAACAATAACATATTTTACTCAAACGAATATATCCATATCATTAGCATCCAAATATAATCAATATAAAAATTAATAAAGACATACTTTACATTAGTCTTTCCTTCATACAAAGTTTTTGAAATCCAGCAGATACTTATGCTTAGAGAATACCTCAATTTGCGTTAGGCCTATGTCAAGTGGTCCAAGGCCACAAAAAGCTCTTGGCTGCCATATTGGAAAGTGCAGGGAACGTGAAAGTTAGGAAGCAGAGCCAGGACTAAGCAATTTGTGATTCTTCTGGAAAAAGAATGGCTTCTACTTTGCAATTTCTTTCACATTTACTTGACTATGTATTATAAACAGAAATAAAGATCATCATGTAATGAAAATAATTTTATGTTTAGTTTTTCCAGTAAACCCA
>CAUYPK010006948.1:0-18516 GCA_963574355.1 Loris lydekkerianus | reverse complement strand
TCCTATGCTTTTTCCCAACTCCTAGAGCCTCTCCTGCATCTACTCAGGAATGCAAACACTCACCTAAGAGCCCAATCACAGCCTAGAGTGAGTTGCAAGGCCCAACAATGGTAAAAATAATAATAAATAATAATAATAATATAAATAAATAATAAAAAGGAGGAAAAGACTATGAGGAAAGGACCAAGGAAGGGGAAGGGAGGGGGGAGGTTTGGGTGGAGGGAGGGTGATGGGTTGGGCCACATCTATGGTGCATATTTTTATCTATAATAAAAAAAATAAATTTGAAAAAAAAAAAAAAGGAGGAAAAGGAGAAGGAGGAGGAGGAAGAGAAGACATGGGTGTAAACTAAAAATTAAAAAATAAAACCACACAGAGTATTTCTAGCATTGTAATACTTAATTTTGGAGTAGTGGCCTGTTAAGCTATCAGAAGATGAAAAACCCATATGGGGAAAAGAACTTTAAGGTTCTTAGCTAAAAAACAAAATAAGAAGATATCTACTAAAGTAGTACAAAGATACTCTAGAATAATTTGTGAACATTTGTATATTACTCATATAATAATGGAGGAGGAGGAGGACGAGAAAAAGAAAGGCAGAAACTGTAACAAACCAAATGAAACTGTTATTTCAAAGTCAGTGATGCTAAACAACATTTAAGAATTGTCCAGACCGGAGTCCTCACCATGTATACTAACCTAAATGCCAATAACTTAAATATGCACAAATTAGACTGTACTCGTCCCCAGAAATAGTCTCTTGTGGCTTTTCAAAGGCACCCATACACATGCATTTCCAGACTATTTCTAATACCACCTACCTGATGTAAGCTCCTTTTTGTGCCTGTACCCTATTACTTAATCATGAAATAAGGACATATTGAACGAGTGACAATACCAGAATAGTATACGAAACACCAAGTCTTTTTCTTTAGAGTCTCACTCTACTGCTCTAGGTAGAGTGCCCTGGCATCATAGCTCACAGCAACCTCAAACTCCTGGGCTCAAGCAATACTCTTGCCCCTGCCTCCTGAGTAGCTAGGACTGTAGTTACCCACCATGACACACAGCCAGTTTTTCTATTTTTAGTAGAGATGGGGTCTCGCTCTTGCTTAGGCTGGTCTCCAACTTCTGAGTTCAGGCGATCCACCCACCTCTGCCTCCCAAAGTGCTAGATTACAGGTGTGAGCCTCCACCCCCAGTGACAGAAAGTCTTCTAAAGACTAAAAATGGGGGATTGACAGATTTACCAAGGACCTGGCTAATAAGCCACAGTATGTTCATTTTTATAATGATAGCATTTAATTCTAAATCCACTTGTAAATACTGTAAATGATTCAGAACATCCACAGAGTAAGGTTTCATTCTGAAGTATTGATCCTGAAGACATGTTTTACTTTTAAAAATATTGAGGCTAATGTTAACAGCCATAGGACAGTCATAAGCTTATTATAATGCACATCAAGTTACTTAATATAAATACAGAATATTTCTTATTAGATCATGTATTTGTTTCCCTAATAATAAATTAAAAGGCAGTATTATTTAATAAATATTTGCTTAATAAACATATCTTCCCTACTTAAAATGTTTTTAAAATTTTTAAAGAGACCAAAATTTAACTTACCGCCAAATTCACAAAATTTCATATCAAAAGAATTGAAGACTGTGTCTATGTTTAAGTAAATTAAGGAAAAGTGTAAATTAAGTAGTGACTTTTTTTATTAAAGAATCAGGAGCTAATAAGATTTTAGGTTCTTAACCTTCAAATCCAACATCAGAGGCCAAAGCTTTAGATGTGAACATATTCTTTACATTATATTTCATAATGATGAAAATTTATCAGCAATCTCCAATATTAGAATGGCAAAGTCCATTCATTTGAATTATTATGCAATTATTAAAAAGGGTGTATATATGGGTGTCTGTGGCAACATATATACATGCTATTCAAAATAAAACACAGATGTAAATGTACAAAAGCTATGCTATACAATGATGCAAAAATATGAATAGAGAAAAACAGATAATTTTATTTTAAAATAGTTTTATATCAGAACAATGGAATATGATGATATTTTCATCTTCTCTACCTTCTAAACTTTCTGGTATAAATTATTATAATAACAATTTGAACATTTTTTTCAGCTGCTGAGTCAATTTCCTAGTATAGAAGTAGGAAAATGTAGGCGTTCCTTGCCAGTCCCCCTTGCAACTAGGAAGGGAACATGTGACTTAGGATCTACTAATCAGATGTACTGCACAAACTCAAGTACTAGAGATAAGAGTCAGGGACCACCAGAGCTGGGTAGGACTGTGGGAAGGCGGAGTTTCTAATATACAGAGGCAGAGAATCAGGCTTCTATGCTTGTTTTCCAGACCAATTCTGCAATATGTTTGGGGTACTGCTCCTGGTTCCAAACTTAGTCTTCCTACCTGCCTAACAATTCTGCAAGTAACCCAATATCCTTCCAGTATATTCATTTTCTTTTCAAGTTAACCATAGTTGCCTACTGTCGCTAGCTATTAAAAACTGTGATACAGGACTAAAGTTTTATTAATTCTATAAATACATGTGATATATATTTATGTTATAAATGCACACATATTTTCATATATACATATGAATATATACATTTGTATAGACAAAAATATTTATTTATCTATGTAAAGGGAACATTATCATTCATTAAAATTTGCATGTATTAGGATTTCTATATACAAACAAGAACTATATGGTATGATTCTTCATTTTTTTATTTTTTTAAAGATAAGGTCTCATCAAAGTATGGATCCAAAGTATGTGATCCAAACTGGCCTAGAACTCTTTGTGATCTTTCTGCTTCAGCCTCCTGAGTAGCTGGGACTACAGGCATCTACCATGCACCTGGCTGCCGATTCATTTTCATTACACCCAATTATGAAGTAGATTTCTTGTCTTTATAGATTCTGCTATAGGCGCTGGTTTAGACAAGTTTTCTGCAATGTGAAAAAGCCTCAAATGAATGGATTCTCTTAGATTTCTTCCCAATGGAAGCTACTGAAATGAGATTCTAACACTGTTCTCTGGGCTGTATTCTAATTAAATATAATATGTGGAAATAGGTAGTATCACTACTCAACTTTGGAGAAAGGTATGATGAATTACGTTTATCCCTTATATTAGAATCTAAGTATATAGTGATTAACCTGCAGAACAAGCGTTGTTTGCGAATCTGTAGCTAAAGGAATACATTCTCTCATGGTGTCTCCACTTCATTAGAACCTACTAAATAGGGCTTTATGTCTCCCTGCTTTGTTTAGTACAATGCACTACTCATAGCAGACATTCAATAAATAACTATTCAAATGCTGAATTTATATAAAGTGTCCTGAATTGTCCATTATTATTAATACAGGTTAAGCCCCTCACTTCCTTGGGAATATAAATTGGCCACGACTGCTGAAGATAAAAGTCAAACCAAAGGAGGTTTTTGGTTGCAAAGAAAGACATCAGGCTTGGGATTCCTCTTCCTAATCTTCTATTTTAACAACCAGGCAACTATTACAACCCTCTCTCTGCAGAACTACCCAGACCTTGGCAACCAGGTTCTCTAGTACTTACTCATCCAGCCCCGTGCTGGAGTAGGGTAAGTTAGTGTCACTGCTGCCTCCTCCCAAGTGGATTAAGTATCCCTAAACCAGAGGAAGTACTCACGTGGGCAAAGACAGATAAGAAATACACAATGAAGCATCAAGTTCATCTCTTGGGGAGTTTTCACCACATGGCTCAATCGAAATATCCTTTTCTAAAATGCAAAATTCTTTGAAAGTAAAATCGTTCAACTCTAATTGCAAGATTCAATGAAGATGAAATTCCTGTGTGTGTGTGTGTGTGAGAGAGAGAGAGACCATCTGTGTAGCAGAGGGGTAGACAAGAGGACTAGTAAGTAGAAACAAATGGGTAAGGCCAGGAGAGTGACTCCTACTGAGAATAAGCATTTCATTAATTCACATTTCAAAAAGGAAGAAAATTCTCCTTTTCATTTAGAGTGCCATAATCCACTATGACACAGTTAATAAAAAGCACAATATCAAATCTATTGCATTCTTGAAAGCCTGCTACAGCTTTATGTCATCTTGAATATAGAACGGTTGAGTAGGCACCACCACCAAAACAACTCAAGGGCTCTCGTTTTGTCATGCTATTAACATGTTCGTTAGGACGATGTAACATCACTGGCTTAGTTTACACACGGATGACAACCAGGGAAATACCCTGCTGCCCCCTCCTGTCCAATGAGCTGTGCTATTATTATTCACATCTGAGAAGAGTCGCCTGCACCATCATAAATGAGACACAGTCAATCACTGCACGTGATGATGGAGCACCTCCAGGGCTAAAATCTGAGTCACCTTCATGCAAATTGAGCTGTGCACCATTGTCACTGCTCCATTACCTCAGCTTTCTTTGGAGTCTTAGAAAAACCTTAGATTACAAACACAGGGCAAATCTCTCAAGGAAGAATTCATCTCCTAAAGAAAAATAGCAGGATAAAACATGAAACACAACACATGACAGGCTTCCTTCCTATTTTTAGGACAAAATGTCATTTAAGTGTCAGTAACACTACTGATATTGTTCATTTAAAATGATAAAAGAAGCTCATCCACAGAAAAAGAAACAAATAACCATATAAACAAAAAGCCCCCACTCCCTAGAAGTAATCAATTTTAGAGTTTACACGGTTTCTCTACATTTATTTCTAGGCTCATTCAAATACAATTAAATGAAAACGATAATCACAATCGCATATATACAATACGTGCATTCAAAACAAACACGTGGCTACGTGACATATTTTTCGATAGCTTGCTTTTGTAAAAATAGCAATCTAACATGGACAACTCTCCAGGTCAACACACCTATTATCTACCTTGCCTTTTAAAAGCAGCCACCTAGTATTCCATTCTACCACCAAAGATTTTTAATCATTTCCAGATTCAAGGGCATTGAGATTGTTCCGAATTTTTACTATTAAAAGTAACACAGAATTGAATATTCTTGCATTATCAACACTTTATACATTACATGAGCTTTTATTAGAGGGTAGGGTCTTTAAGGAGAAAACAGTTGGGCAAAGTCAATACCTGGTTTCCATTTTAATAGATGCTGCCCAAATTCCCTGCAAAAAAGTTATTCCACTTCCACTACATATTCCAGCCAATAGAGAATCTAAGTGCTCATTTACTCACACTCAACACCAACCCCAGCAGGTCTGTGAGGCTTTATAACAATATCTATGAGTGGCTTAAGGAATGATTATCACACTTTCTTTGGTAAATGGCACAAGGGTTGGTTTCTTTGGATTCATAGTAAAGTTCCTCACCTGCAAGATAATGGCACTGTGAGGAGAAATGGCAACAGAGTTGACAGCTAGGACACATCCAGCGTAGCATACAAGGTGGCTACCAAACAAATACAGAAAGGGCAAGCTTCAGACAAACACCTTGGCTGGGTCGCGCCTCATGCGCGCCTCATGACTTTTACTTCCCTTAAAATGTTCCCTCCCTGTTTTGTTAATTTTTAAAATGTGTGCAGAATGATATAACAGCTGTCTTCCTGCCCCCTAGAATGATAACACTAAAACACAACACTGCTACATTTGCTTTGGATTAAATATTAGAAATAACAATAAGCTCTGTAAGTTTGCCTTACTCCCTCCCCAGAGGCAACTACTATCCAGAATTTGCTGTATTATCTGTCCAATCCATGTTTGTATGCATTTACAACATAGCATCTATAAAGTACCTATGTTACTTTGTGTGATTTTCTTGAAAAATTACATAATTTTTGAGCATACACATGCCCAAACTTGCCTTTATCACTTAATATTCAGTTCCTGAGATCTAGCCAGGATGATACACAGCCATGTAATCCATTTATTTTCTCCATTTTATAATATTCCGTGTAATCTAGTCCTTTACTGATGGACATTTAGGTTGACTGCAGTTTGCTGCAGTCACAAAGCTGCAGTCTGTCTCCTTGACAGCTTCTTTAGGGTATAAACCTTGAAGGGGAATCAGTGAGTGATACTTAAATACATTGAAATCTTTATCGAATGTTGCAAATTGTTCCCCAAGGTGTTTTTACCATCTATGCTCCTAGCAGCAATGTATTAGAGTTCTGATTTCCCTGTTCTCTCAAACACGGCATTACTAGGCTCTCTAAAGTTTGCCCATGTTTGCCCTGTTTGTTACTTTAATTTGCAATCTCTACTTACAAACCAGGTTGAGCTTTGTGAATTCCCTACATATATTCTTTGCCTCCTCTCTTACCCCACTGTTTTCTTTTTTTTTTTTTTATACCCCACTGTTTTCTTATTGATTTTTAAGGGTTCTTTACATATGCTAGGTACCAATTCTATACCTGTTATTTATGTTATCAATATTGTTTTCCTATGTATTGTTTGTCTTCTAATTTTATCTTTCTAGTTAATAGCATCTCTCAGAAGTGCAATTTAAAAACCTAACAATTTAGGAGCTGGCAAAGGAAACCACCATATCCCATAACTATAAGCATCAAAGATATTTTCTGAGGCCTTATTTCACATTAAACAAGTTTTATCCCATAAATAAACTCAACTTAAAAGCACAACTGACAGTACAAAGGAATTAACTTCAAAATAAATCTTAAGAAATTGTGTTAGCTCATGTAGGAACAAATACTCTGAGACAGATGCTGATTCCTTTCTCCTAAGGAAAAAAATAAATGTCAAGTGGAATTACCATGTAAGAAGAATATATAAAAACTACTGAAGCTTCTGATGCATTTTGCTAAATGTTCTTCTACAAAAATTGTCCCAATTTCATTATTAGCAGTAGTGTCTGTGCATTCATTTCCCACATCTTCATAGGAGACTGAACCATAGTGTGGTAAACAAATATATACAAACACACAAATATTAATGGGGTAAACAAACAAAAAAAGCTTACTGTTATTTCATGATTTTTAAAAAGAATAATGAATTTGCTATATTTGGTAAAGTGCAACTATTTTTTAATTGCCAAATTAAAAAAAAACTACAATCCATCCAGTAATTATCTTAAAAAGGCGGGGTGGGGGTGAGAAAGGAAAATAATAGTTTGAAAACTCATGCCAAAGAAAGGAGTAATACAGGATATAAAAGAAGCTTTTGATTTTGCAAGTGTATTTCATCAGGCAGAACAGAATATCATCAGGCAGAAGAAAATCATTCTTCACTTTCCAAGTGCATTGGAGGCATTAAAAGGCATACCTATGCCCCAGGAAAACACAGCAACTTCTGGAATGTTTTCTCATTGTTTAAATGGTACAAAATTTAGTAACCTTTATAGTTAATTGGGTAACACAGTCAACCTCTTTGAGAACATTTCTGTTATCTTTCCATCTCATTTATTCATCCTAGATCATACAACAAAACCAAAAGGTAAAAGGGGAGGGTAGATGCCACAAGACCGCCTACAAAAAAAGCTTTAGAATGAAAAAAAAAAAAAAATCTGCATGTTTTGGTTTACTGCTCACACTCTTGAAATAAAACCATTAAAATAACAGATACCTCATTTCCTTCTTCCTTTCAAGAAATCAATTGTGATGTTTACTATTTTTAAGCCTCTTCTGAGTCAACTTTGAGAAACTATCTTTAAGCTCAACAGAAATATGTTATTTCTTATGTTCCAACAGATACTGTTTAATCTCAAAAGCAATTACTGTGTTTTCCAGGGTTTACTCTTATATATTTAAAAGGTCTGTGGATAGATGAGTGGTCTGGGGAAACCCCACTACTAGAAAAGAGAGCTGATGATCTAGTAAAGCTGATGGTCTACCCAAACTTAACAGCACTCAAACGACCAGGGACAGACCAGGGAGTCTCCTACTGAAATCAAAGGTGATTCCAAATGTAAGTTTTGGCACTGTTAATACAGGCCATTATACTGAGATCTGAGGAGGATACCGACTAATTTCATCCATGCTATCTCAAAGGTGCCCACCATATATCTCTCCCAATAAAATATACCCTTCAAGAAAAGAAGGAACTCTGCTTTTGATCCTTTGTTTGTTTTCCTGCAGTTTCCCCAGCACCTGTAACAACACCCCGCACACAGATCTGTGCACGTAGATAGAACTATGTTTAATTACTCAGTGAATAAATGATTTCTTTATTTATTCAATCAGTGTGACCCACAAGTCTCCATTTCTAAATATCACTTTTTTATCCAGTGGTTCAGAAGAAATCATATATGGGAAAGTTTTGGACATAAAAAGTAGGAATTCCAGAAACTAATGGACTATTTACATTATTATTTCAAGTTTCAATCTTTTGTTCTTCATACTAAGAATATGATAGCATAGTCATTAAGAACACAAGATTCCTAGGGAGAGGACCAAATTCCAGCTCCATTACTTCTAATTGTATATCCTTGGCATGTTTTTAAACCTCTCTTCAAGCAAAACAGATATTTATTGTGTCTATTTCACATCGACAATGTAAGTAGCACATAGGACAATTTGCATGAAGTAGTCAGCACAGCAACTAGCTCATATTAAGTAGATAATAAATAAAGCTCTGATTTTATTGTGTATGTTTGGGTCCTATTGTTAAGTCATAACCAACTGTCCACAGATTGCCAGTATCTGTTCTAGACACTGTCCTTTTAGGTTTCTTATAAAACAAGGAAACAAAAACTCAATTACCAGGTGACTGGCATTCTGCAATCCACTTCAGAATCTACCAGGGTAGTTTTTAATCAGTCTTGTCAGAAGCATTCTAAAGTCACTTCCTAAGTGTTCAGTAACTACAGCATTACAGACCATGTACAATAAGACTTAGAAAAAGTTAAAGATTATACAAGTGCACTTGTACATAACTCATCCCTCTGCTATTTGAAAATTCTGAAATGCCTCAGATAAATTACTTTAAAAGAATGACAACTAGTAGAATGGCAAATGGCATTTATTAACCAGAGCAACAAATCAAAGTTCCAGTTTTACTTCTCTAAAGATTGACATCATAAACATAACCATTACCTATTAAAGTTTACTATAAAAAGTAACAATGAAAGACAAACTAGAGATCAGACTATACCTGACCTCGAGACTTACTAGAATGCTACAGTAATCAAGATAGTTTGGTATCAGCTCCAACATAGACAATAGAGACAGCTTAGAAATAGACCCACATGTACGATTAACTGATTTTGTTGACACAAAGGCAAGGCAAGGGGAAAAGGTCATCATTTCAGCAAATGATGCTGGAACCTCTGACATCCATATATAAAACATTAAACTTTAATTCACATCTTACAACATACGGAAAAACTAACTCAAAATGAATCATAAAACATAAAACTATAAAACTACTAGAAAAAAAATACAGAATATTTATGACTTTAGGTTAGGCAAACAACTCTTATGTAAGACATCAAAAGTATGATTAATTAAAGAAAAACAATAATTGGCTCCATCAAAATTCAAAACTTCTCTTCAAAAGACATTATTAATAGAAGGAAAAGACAAACCACAAACTTGAAGAAAATATTCACAAAGCGTATATTTGATGGATCCTGAACAAATAAGGAACTCTCAGAATATAGTGAGACAAACGACCCAATTAAAAAAATAGGAAAATGATTTGCATGGATACTTCATCAAAATAAGATGCATGGATGACCAACAGGCTCATCAGAAGATATTCTACATCATCGGCCTTTAGGGGAATGCAAATTAAAACCATAATGAGGTAATACTACATACCCATCAGTATACAAACCTATCAAAAATTTAAAAGACTGGCCAGACCAAGTGTTGGAGAGGATATAAGGAGATGGAATTCTCAGACATTACTAGTGAGAATATAAAATGGCCAAATCACTTTGGAGAAAAAGTTTGGCACTTTCTTAAAAAGTTAAATATATGCTTACTTGTATGATTTAGTTGCTTCACTCTCAGACACTCACCTAAGAGAAATCAAAGAAAGCATCCATCCAAAGACCTACACACAAATATTGATAGGAGCTTTGTTGGTAATAGTCCAAGAAACAATCTCAAATGTTTTATCAAGGAAGGAATGGAGAAGCAAACTTCAGCATATCTATATAAAAGGATACTATTTAGTAATATGACAGATAAGATATTGATACACACCACAGAACAGCTGCATTACAAACTATCTGAGGGAAAGAGACCAGGCCCCTCCTCATATGCTTCCATATTTATTCAACTCTGAAAATTATGGACTCACACCTGGGGATGAGGAGAGAAGAGCTCAGGTGGGAAGGAAGGACTTACAAAGAGGCACAAGGGGCACAATGTTCATTATCTTCCCAAAGAAGTGGTTCTCAACCTTCCTAATGCCACATCCCTTTAATACATGCTGTATTGAGAACCGCTGACCTAGAGGGATAACTGTCTATATTGATCAGATTGTACACTTTCGACATGTGCACTTTATCACTTCATCACATGTCTATTAGGCCTCAATAAAACTGTTTAAAAAAATAACTAGTGTGTTTTCTGAACTATACTCCGCATGCACTATGCTAACGTTTCTATGTTTGTGTATTATCTCACATGGCCTTACCAGCTGTAAGGGAGGTATTTTTTACTCCTAATTTACAGAGTGTGAAGAGAAGTAAATATTGTATCATTCATAGTCTGAAATTTCTTTTTATTTCCCAATAAACTCTGCATCATACTGACTAGTTAATTAATATATGCTAAGGACCATCCTAGGAACCAGGGGAATGTGGAGGCCGTGTGGCCCAAGTTTCACGTGACTTACAGTCTACAAGAGTGACAATTGATAAGGACTAGGAAGTGGGTGGAGAGTGAAGGAGAAAACAGTGGAGGGATGAGGGGGAAGAGCTAAGGAAGGCCTCAACATCCAAGGCAGCGTTTGAACTGGCCCTCACTAGCTGGATGGGATTTTGCAAAGAGTGGATGGAGACAGAAGATACATGGAGCAAATTACCAGCATTTCTGCTGCTATTTTTCATGCTGGTCAGTATCAGAGCAAATACACAAAATATGAAAATAATGAAATAGTTCAGTTCGCAGTCTTCAGCCAAGTTAAATGGCTATTAAAGGGCAGTAAGTATCTATTTTTAAACTACCATTTATGTTTTGTCTTTGTTCACTACGGTATCCCCAGTGCCTAGGACCCTGCTTGGCAAACAGAAAGCACTAAATAAATATCTATAAAACTAATGAATAAACTAAAATTCCAGACAGCACAGAAGGGGGCAATAATTAATAAACAATTATGGGTAAGCCTGCTTCAAGATAATCACAAGTTGTTTCTATTAATAGAATTTTTTTTTTCACTCTTAAATATTTATTTATTTTATTTTTTTTATTTTTTTATTTATTTATTTTTTTTTATTATAGATAAAAATATGCACCATAGATGTGGCCCAACCAATTTTTATTTAAAATTTGTAGTAATAACAGTAGCCATTGACATTTACGGAGTGCTTCCCTGTTCTGCATGCAAAGGCATTATTTCATAGAATACTCCCCAACAACTTTGCAGTATTACTATTATTGCTTTTCTGCCAATGGGAAAACAGGCTTTCAGAGGTTAAGTAATTTTGCTTCTAACATCACACACATCTAGTGCACGCCAGCAGCAAAATCAAAGCCCAGTCAATAGGTCATAGGCAGCCAAAAGACCTCCCATGCCAAGGCAGAGTTTGAAGCAATGCTTTCTAGTGTGAGAGCTGAGTTTTTGAATCCCAACTCTAGGGGATACTCTGAGTTGTAATCTGACAACACTGCTTCTTCTTTTTTTTTTGGAAACAGAGTGTCACTATGTCGCCCCTCAATACAGTGCCATCCCATCACAGCTCACAGCAACCTCAAAGTCTTAGGCTTAAGTAATCCTCTTGCCTCAGCCTCTCAAGTAGCTGGGACTGCAGGTGCCTGCCACAATGCCTGGATATTTTTTTGTTCCAGTTGTCATTGTTGTTTAGTGGGCCGAGGCTGCAATCAAACCTGCCTGCCTCAGTGTATGTGGCCAGAGCCCTAACCACTGAGCTACAGACACCGAACCATAACAACACTGCTTCTGATGACCACTAATTAAACAAAATAACAATAAAGGCCAAATTAAGAAAAATGCCCCCAGTGACAAGGCTGCTGCCTGGGACCGGGCACAGTATTAGCTCTCCTTAGAGAAGATGACCCTAGTTGCCTCATCTTCTAAGGAGTTTTCATGGTAGTCAACCAATTGGATCTAGGCAGAAAGCCTCCACAGAGCCTTCACCCTGGCAAGAGCATCCATCTTCTAAGATGGTGAACAAACTAGGCCATAGGTCTTAGGTCACAGAATAGAGTACAATCAACAGGCCACACGATAAATCATACCCAAGACCCTGAGCTCAGTGATTTGGTGTGCTCAACCAGACTTCACTTGCCATCTGAAACCACCAGGGAGTCTTTTAAAAACACACAAAGCAAGGCTACTCCTATGCTCCAGGTCTAGACATAGCTACCTTTATGCTTAAAATTTTGCCAGTGTATTCTAAAGATTAGCTAACTTGCAAATCACTCTTCTCAACTACAAAATAGATTCACATTATAGAGAAAACCTGCTGTCATGATACACACTGAATTTTCATCTCTATGATTTCACAATAATTAATAGGTAAACTCATAGTATGTGGTCAACTTAAAAGGAAAATCTAGTTCCTACAGTGGATTTGAAGACTTTGAAGACTCAGAGACCATAGGTTATAATCTCTACAAAGAAAATTTGAAATAATAAAACATGAGAGAAAATGCTACTATTACATTCTTCTAATTACTCTATATTTTTATATAACAAAAATAAGGCAGTATATGTCTAAAATTCAAAAATACCTCATTTGGGTTTCGGTTTATTTTGTTTTTTACCTTAAAAAAATAAAGTACACATTAAAATGTTTCAATTCCAACGAAATATCACAAGCTGCCAATAACCAAGTCAAGACAGAATTGAGGCTGGGCGTCCTGCCTCATGAACCTGTAATCCCAGCACTTTGGGAAGCCTAGACTTGAGGCCAGGAGCACAAGCCAGTCTGGCAACATTTTGAGACCTTGTCTCTACAAAAATTTTTAAATTAAAAAATAAACAAGGCATGATGGCCTGCATGCACCTGTAGTCCTAGCCACTCAAGAGGCTAAACCAGTAGGATCACTTGAGTCTAGGAGTTCAAGGTCCCAGTGAACTATAATCTCATCACCGGACTCCAGGCTGGGTGACAAGAGTTAGACTCTGCCTCCTACCAAAAAAAAAAAAAAAAAGATAAAGAATTGAATGTGTTTCAATCTCTATGTCTATACTCCCAGGGGTTAAGAGTATAACTAAAGACTGCACAGTAATTAAAAGTAGTACTTTTGTCTGAAGATCAAACCAGCATGCTGTATTTTAAAAAAAGAAAGAAAGAAAAAGAGCCTCAGGCTGATTTTCAAAAGGGTCTATTTTATACTAGAATAATCTATGAGCTGTTTAACCCTTCATGTGGAGGAAAACATAAATCATCCACACAAGCCCCCTGGACAGCTAGGTCGTTTAGACATAAGAATCAAGGGAGGAGACTGAGTCATGACTTAAACTGTACTTTCATTCAGTAAGTATTTATTGAGTCTGTGCTATATCCCCTGTATTCTTTTAGATTCTGGGGAACCAGCAGTAAACCAAATAGACATGTTCTCATGAAGTTCAAACTGAGCTTAAAGTACAAAAATATTAGGTTGGGAGTTAGCTGTCATGGTCATAGGCACTTATGCATATGGAGGAAAAGGGGGACCATAAGAGATAACAGGATTATCCATTACTGGAGAAACAAAAGAAAAACCAAAGAAAGGAATAATCACAAAATGTGAATGTTCTTTATTCCTAGTAGTAACTATGACTCTCATGTAAAAAGTCTCAATTCATTGAGGGCCACCTCCCCATTTTTATTTTTACAAAACACAGAGGACACCATCTGGAGGCAAAGTCCCCACTCCACTGCCAGTTGTGTTGGGTCTGCAATTCAATTTCAAATGCAAAACTAATCACAAATGTGCTACTCCTGGTCCCCCACTGCCTGCCTGGGCCAGTGCTCTGTCTTCCCTGCATCAGTTACAATCCCACATCAGTTACATCTATGCAGGACCAGCAAACCTCTATGGGCTCAGACTCCATTCATTCCACGGGCATTCTGACACAGATAGTGTTCACTAAAAATGATTCACGAGGTTCATACTTTGGAAAATTGAAAGCTTTATTTCTCAAAAAGGGTTTGCAGGCAGCTGGGTGGCCATTCCAACAGGTTGAGAAGCAGAGCCCAGGCCAGAAGCTGGGTATACTTGTTTCAGAGGCAAAAGGAACAAGATTTTATACCGAGGGAGGTATAACAAGTATAACAAATATTTCTGAAGAGAAATCATGCACGTGTGTAACTGCTGTATCACTCCTATTCCTTGCTCTTATCCCATCACGGCTGGAAAATCAGTTTTAAGGTGTCTCTGGGGTCCCCTTGGCCTGAAGTGTCCATTCAGTTAGCAGACAGCTTAGAATTTTATTTTTAGTTCACAGTAGTCTTAAAGAAAATTGAAAAGTGATGGTCTGGGGCAGATGGAACACAAGTAAGAGTCAGGGCGCCAGGGCTAAAAACTTGGGTTCTTAAGTTGAAAGGATTGTTCTTAAGCCTGCAAAATGTATCTATATCATGGCAAAATGGAAATGATAAAAACTCATAGAAAAAAAAGACACTCTTTTTCAAAAAAGCCAGAACACTTGCCTTATTAATAACACATTATTCATATCTTGCAAAATGGCTCTAAATAATGCTAAATATTACAAATTTGAACACAGTAGCATAGTCTAGATTGGGATATACTCTTTTTGTAAAAAAAATCACATTGATATATATTGTTGTTAACTTGGTTAAAGAGCCATTCCTTTTCTCTAGCTGGTCTATGAGTCGGTTGCTTAAAATTACAGCAAAATCCCTTGTCATGAACATATAAAGTTGTGGATATATAAAAGGTTATGCTGTAGCAACTTTCATCCAAAGAGTTCAATGTAATTCACACATATCTCATTCTCCCCTCACAGGTTTTTTTGCTTTTTAATTGAAAACAACTTTTCCGGGCAGATGTATAAAGGATGGCTTCTGGTGCTTAATGTATTTCAAATCTATTTTTCCCTCCCTACAGTATTACTTTTCAGCTGAAGTCTTCTGATTTTAATAGGTAACAAATTCAGAATTCGGAAAGTAATACCTCTAAAATAGACATTGTACCAATCCTTCTTAATTCTATACATCTCCCTGACTTTCCCTGAATGAGCATTGTACTTCATCCTTTATTTGCCTTAATTATGTCACTTTTGTTCTTGAACGAATTATCTAGTCAAATATTCTGGAAGTATTTGTCACAGAAGTTCTTCTTAATGTATTTACCAATGCAGCTTCCTCCTTAATGAAGAAAGAGTGGGCTGCAGGCTTCCATCTACCCTTTTTCACCCTATTCTATCAGCTTTTGTCAACTCTAGCTCAAAAAGAAGGTCACTGGTTTGCCAAGTGTCAGCCAGTGTCACCTCATGAGTCAATCAGGACGAGCACAAAGAACAAAGATGTGGGAGGTGTTTAGTTAAACAGGGCCAAGGAGGAGAGAATTAATTCAGGTAATTGTACTGCACATTTTGTGCAAAAGAAATGGAAATGAGAGAGAGAGAGAGAGAGATAGAGGGGAGAAAGAGATAGAGAAAGGTTCGGCAACAGGAAGAGGTAAGCAAGAAAAGTAGGGAATTTCCCCCGCCCCACCACCCAGTCCCGCTCAGCCCCCACCCCTGGCAGTAACGGAGTCCTCCTACCAGGCAAAGATTGCACATGTGCAAGCTACTCTTAGCAAGGCTTCCTTGATTCTCCAATCTGAGGACAGGAGAATGCAAAAGAAGAGAGGTGTAGAAATGACTTTTAAAGTGGAAAGGTCAATGACATCACTTGTCTGCTTTGCAGTCATGTCCCCAGGGAGACCCCAGGGAGAGGACATCAACCAGAAGTGACTCAAACCTAAAGCCATTCCTCTCAGAAGTCTCTGGGATTTCTTCCTTTTTGTCTGAAATGAGTTGGTCCAGAAATTCTTACCTCCTGAAATTGCAGCTTACACAATCCCCAGAAGACACTATTCTCCCCAGGAAAATGTTCTCTAAGTGGGTTTCAAGGGAAACTTTCACGTTTCTGCCAAGGCAGGCATAGGTTTTATCTGAGCTGATGGTTTTCTGAAGAGATTATGTGAATCCACTCTCAGAAGATGAAATGAAATTCCCCTGACATGAGACTCCTTCTCGGGGCCATCTGTTTAGGCTGGTTCAGAAAGGTCTCGTAGGCCCATGCTCTCTCAACAGACAATAGACTACACTTCCTGAAACTAAATTCTGGCTCCTTCATCCTATATGTTCAATGGCTTCCCAGACGCTCTTTGCAACAATCCTTAAGATGGTCAGTAACATCTTTGGTACTCTGGTTACTGCCCACCTTTTGCCTTCTACTGCAAGCACTCTCCACAAGCAACTACCTTGGACTTCACCTCTTGTTTCCTCTGACACCACACGTTATCTCACCAGACTTCACCTATGCTTCATTCAGCTCCCAGATCACTTAGAGAATTCTTCTCTGCCCAAACACTTCTTCCCTCCTTCACTATATAATCCCATGGAACCTTCTTTTTTACTTTATAGCACTCAGCACAACCTTTATTGTTCACTCACCATTTTCAGGGGGTTGTGGAGAGGTTGATTGACTAAGTGTACATCTCCCTTCTTAACAGTAAGGTCCAGGAAAACAAAGATCTTGTGTGTTTTTTGCTCACCATTAGGTCCCTGATACATAATGCTCAGTAACTACTGGTTGAATAAATGGACAAATATGTGCTTGTTTTCCATTTCCTCTCTGCCCATTCATTCAACAAATTAGCAGCCCCAGCCATCCCCCTCCATTCTCTCAAACCTGCTCTTTCCCAAAAGACCAATCCAGTGGACACTTTTCAACCTTTAACCTCCTGGACGCATATGCCATAAACTTCTATCTCAAAACTTTCCTGCCACATCAGGTTCTCCAAGACTGGTCCTAGACTTTTGCATCTCTTCAGAGGTTCTTTTTCCCTGTCCTGTATCTACTGGTATGTCCCAAAGTTCTTCTCAAGGCCCATGTCTTCTCTCACAATACTCTCTCTGGTGATGTCACACTCTTCCTGGACACCTACTCTGTGACTGAGTCCCAAACTTATAGCTCACTTCAGACTTGGAACTAGGAGCAGATGGATTTTCCTATCCTGATCACAAGATCCCCTGCCTATTTTTTTCAGCCTCACTCCTTACTGTCATCCTCTTTGCTGTCTTAACCCACTTCCAGCAAGGCCAGCTTTCTCTTTGACCCTTGCTTACTTTCTTCTGCCACAGGGCCTTTGCACATGCAGTTCCTTCTGCCTGAAATACACACAACCCTTTAAAATTAAAGTCTACTCACTCTTCAGATCATAGGACAGGTGACTACAGGAAAGCCTTCTCAGACTCTTTGCATCACATCCTCCCATCACCAGCTCCCATAATACCGTGTCCTTCTCCTGTCTGGTACCTCTTGAAGCTGCAACTGTACATTCATTTCTGTGATTGCTTCTATTGTTTTGGCTTTTTAAATAATGTCAGGATATTAGGGAGTATACATTTTATTTATATAATTTGTTTTAGTATGGACTGAGTCAAAAGTATAAGTGTGTCCTTCATCCAGATAGTATGCACTGTACCCAAAAGGTGTGAATTTACCCATTCCTTCTTCTCCCCTTCCCCCTGAATTTGTGATTACTTAAATTATACTTGTCTTCCTTATTAGCAGTGAGCTCCATAAGGGTACATAATAATCTCTTTGCCATTGTATCCTAAAACCAAGAAAAGTACCTTGTACATTACGGCACTCGATAAATATTTGTTTTATATATTAACTCCTAATTAATACCCTCGTAAGAATCAGTACAGAATAATATAAATAGCACAGGTTGTGAACTAAATAGACTTGACTTTGTTAGTTTATTCATTCATTCATACTCATTCATGTATTCATTAATTAAAAAAACATTAATTTATGAGGACTTACACACAAGGTAAAATGCTCAGGATACAGAGGTGAACAAAAGAGCTATGATCCCAACTTTCAATGATTTGAATTCCACGTTTACTACTTATTAGCCATGCACACAGATGGCTTGTCTGTGGTCAGCACACTTTCTCTGAAAAGGTCCAGAAAGTAATTGTTTTCGATTTTGTGGGCCATGAGGTCTCTGTTGTCCTACTCATATCTGCCATTGTGGCATAAAAGCAACCACAGACTATCTGACAGTGGATGAGTATGACTGTATTCTAATAAAACTTTACAAAAACGGGCAGTAGGCAGGATTTGGCCCAAGGACATTATCCCCTCATGGCATAGACTAATTTCTTACTTTCTATTGTGTTCCCTTTTCTTCTAGGTGAA
>CAUYPK010006947.1:0-27366 GCA_963574355.1 Loris lydekkerianus | reverse complement strand
CAGTAGTGCCAAAGAAGATGAAATATTTGGGAATTTATCTAACAAAGGACATGAAAGATCTCTATAAAGAGAACTATGAAACTCTAAGAAAAGAAATAGCTGAAAATGTTAACAAATGGAAAAACATACCATGCTCATGGCGGGAAGAATCAACATTGTTAAAATGTCCATACTACCCAAAGCAATATATAATCTCAATGCAATCCCAATTAAAGCTTCACTGTCATGCTTTAAAGATCTGGAAAAAAAACAATACTTAATTTTATATGGAATCAGAAAAAACCTCGAATAGCCAAGACATTACTCAGAAATAAAAACAAAGCAGGAGGAATCACGCTACCAGGTATCAGACTATACTACAAATCGATAGTGATCAAAACAGCATGGTACTGGCACAAAAACAGAGAAGCAGATGTCTGGAACAGAATAGAGAACCAAGAGATGAATCCAGCTATTTACCGTTATTTAATCTTTGACAAGCCAACTAAAAACATTCAGTGGGAAAAAGATTCCCTATTTAACAAATGGTGCTGGGTGAACTGGTTGGCAACCTGCAGAAGACTGAAACTGGACCCACACCTTTCACCATTAACTAAGAAAGACTCTCACTGGATTAAAGATTTAAACTTAAAACATGAAACTATAAAAATACTAGAAGAGAGTACAGGAAAAACCCTTGAAGAAATCGGCCTGAGCGAGTATTTTATGAGGAGGACCCCCTGGGCAATTGAAGCAGCTTCAAAAATACACTACTGGTACCTGATCAAACTAAAAAGCTTCTGCACAGCCAAGAACATAGTGAGTAAAGCAAGTAAACAGCCCTTAGAATGGGAGAAGATATTTGCAGGTTATGTCTCCGACAAAGGTTTAATAACCAGAATCTACAGAGAACTCAAACTTATAAGCAAGAAAAGAACAAGTGATCCCATTGCAGGCTGGGCAAGGGATTTGAAGAGAAACTTCTCTGAAGAAGACAGGTGCACGGCCTACAGATGTATGAAAAAATGCTCATCATCTTTAATCATCAGAGAAATGCAAATCAAAACTACTTTGAGATATCATGTAACTCCAGTAAGATTAGCCTATATCACAAAATCCCAAGACCAGAGATGTTGGCAGGGATGTGGAGAAAAGGGAACACTTCTACACTGCTGCTGGGAATGCAAATTAATACATTCCTTTTGGAAAGATATTTGGAGAACACTTAGAGATCTAAAAATAGATCTGCCATTCAATCCTATAATTCCTCTACTAGGCATATACCCAGAAGACCAAAAATCATATCATAACCAAGATATTTGTACCAGAATGTTTATTGCAGCCCTATTCATAATTGCTAAGTCATGGAAAAAGCCCAAGTGCCCACTGATCCACAAATGGATTAATAAATTGTGGTACATGTACACCATAGAATATTATGCAGCCTTAAAGAAAGATGGAGACTTTACCTCTTTCATGTTTACATGGATGGAGCTGGAACATATTCTTCTTAAAGTATCTCAAGAATGGAAGAAAAAGTACCCAATGTACTCAGCCCTACTATGAAACTAATTTATGGATTTCACATGAAAGCTTTAACCCAGTTACATCCTAAAAATAGGGGAAAGGGGGAAAGGGAGGGGAGGAAGGGGTGAGGATGGGTAGAGGGAGGGTGATTGGTGGGATTACACCTGTGGTGCATCTTACAAGGGTATATGTGAAACTTAGTAAATGTGGAATGTAAATGTCTTAGCACAACAACTGGGAAAATGCCAGGAAGGCTATGTTAACCAGTGTGATGAAAATGTGTCAAATGGTCTATGAAACTAGTGTATGGTGCCCCATGATCACATTAATGTACACAGCTATGATTTAATAAAAAAAAGAAAGAAAGAAAGAAAGAAAGAAAGAAAGAAAGAAAGAAAGAAAGAAAGAAAGAAAGAAAGACTGCCAGCACAGTATAGAAAATCAGGGAAAAGGTGTTCACTATAAGAAACTGATAATCAACTTCCCCAAATATGAAAAGCTTATTAAAAGAATAAACTAGAAGGATATTCACTTCATACTGTTTAACTGAAATAATGTAGCTGAGAAATAATTACTGTGCCTGATGTTTTTTAATTGTTAAGAAAACTCTAAAACATTGTATGAGATGCCAAATGTCTTTTTTTTTTTGCTCTTTTTGGCCAGGGATGGGTTTGAACCTGCCACCTCTGGCATGTGGGGCCAGCACCCTACTCCGTTGAGCCACAGGCGCTGCCCCAAGATGCCAAATGTCTTTATAAATATAGGGAAAGGCTGAATTCAAGAGGAGAACTGAGGGTGAAGTTAATAAATTTTATTATGTTTCACTTATTATTTTAAAATTGAGACAGGGTCTGTCTCTGAGGCTGGAATACAGCATCCTAATCCTAGCTCTCTATAACCTCTAATTCTTGGGCTCAAATAATCCCCCTGACTTGAACTTCCATGTAGCTGGGACTTCAGGTGCATGCCACCATGCCTAGCCACTTAAAAAGACATTTTTAGAGATGGAGTGTTGCTATGTTGCCCAGGTTGGTCTTGAACTCCTGGCCTCAAGCAATCCTCCCACCTTGGCCTCCCAACGTGCTGGGATTACAAGTTTACAAGATACTGTGCCTGGCCTAGTTTATTTGTACTAATAAGTGTATACACTGTTCTTATAACTGAAAACAAGTATTAATAAAAGTTATAATGAAATAGAACCATATATACAGACATAAAAATACCTTGAAAACAAAATGTGAAGTTAAGAGGCACAAATCACAGAATATATATGGTAGAACACCATTTAGGCATAATAGTCTCCACGTACACATCCTCACAGAGACAAAGGTGTTTGCACACAACCACGTGTGAAACACAACCCAGACAGAGTCAGGAGATAGCAGGTCACCTGGGAGGGAGAAGCAGCCAGAACAGTAGTACAGAATTTTAGATTTATCTCTGTTTCAATTTTCACAAAAATATATTTATATATTATTACTTATAAAGATTGATAAAAAGATTATTTTAAAAATAAAGTCTCATTTTAAACAAATATTAATAGCTTGGTTTTATTAATGTATATTATTAACCAGTCTTAGCAAGAAAAAATTTCTTCCTATGTTTTCCTCCTTATAGGGTAAAATAAAGCACGTACTTTCTTTCTTTTTTTTTTTTTCGGTCTCATGCTACTTTGTTAATAATCTTGTTAGAGCCCAGAGGTATAATAAGTACTTTCCATATATAATCATATTCATTTTCATATTCATATTTCTATGGGGGGTGTCCTACTTTTAAATTACATATAGTCTATTTGAAAAAACTAAAAACCAAGGTACTTTCCAGTTCAAACAAGTATGAGCTGCTTTTAAATCATAAAATGTCAGAAGTTTTAACCCTTGCTTATGTAATAAAATAGCACAGCTAAATATAAATAAATACAATTGAGCTCTAACCCCAAATTGTGCTAACCTCTTTAGAGTATAAGGGCAGTAAAAAATAGTAAATTATTCCTTCATTCTTTGCATTAAAGAATGCAAATTATTTAAATGTAAAATTATTTTTAAAAAATAAAATTAAAGAACTACATAATTTAGAGTTCTATTAATAGATTTTTATTGTCCTGCAACAATCAGAATTTAAACTATTTGCTTACAAAAGATAAATAATTCCAATTATTTATTCTAAGTGAAAAAAAGCTTCTGAAATTTAAAGTTACAACATTTTAACTCAAATGCTTTCACCAATAACCAACAGATTGTCATTGTTGTGCAGTCAGGACTTTTGCTCTGTATGTCACACAAAACTCCTGCTAATATTTGTATCTTTGGCTAATTTTTATAACCCATTGTCCATTACCCCTTGCCCCGTGGCATAATTATCATGCTTCAAAAGCAGTTAACCTTTAAAAATAACATTTCCTCTGAATAAAATTCACACCATTCTATTAAATTTTCCATATAATTAAAACTGGAAAACTATTGCTCCTTTTTTGCACTTTCCATTATCTACCAAAAGATGGAGTCATTATCCAGTAAGACATGGAGATTGGAGTGGGACTGCTTACCAGAATTACAAAGGGAGTCGCTTATGTAATTGAAAATTTTCTAGAATCCATGTTAAACAGAACAAGGTAAAATCAATTTATAAATTTTATTTAGCTGGGCAGAGTGGAACATGTCTGCAGCCCCAACTCCTTAGGAAGCTGACACCCAGAGTCTGAGACCAGCCTGGGCAATAAATGAGACTTTATCTCAAAAAATTATATATCTAAAACATTTCACCATATAATCAATCAAATTATAAATGAGGCATTTTACATTCTTTTTTGTGTACTCTGTCTTTATAATACAATATGTATTTCACACTTACAACATTTCGGATGCTCATAGGCACTTGTGGCTAGCAGCTATGCTCATGGGCAGTGCAGATCTACAGTGTAAACAAAACAAACCAACTTTTCCAAACATTAAAATGCTCTATTATGAGCAATTATGACCACTAAGTCAAGACAAAACTGAACTTACACACATGAAATTAGTTTACAATCACTGGCAATTACTGAAGGAAACTGGTGACACCGTGGTAAGGAAAATACACTTTCCTCACATTATCCTGATGGTCCTCAAATGGTTAGGCTTAAAAACACACACACACATACATACACACATTTTTTTTTTTTTTTTTTTTTTTTTGCTGTCATGAAGAAAGCTGACTTTATGTGAAAACCACTTATGTGCTGAGTCAGGGTCACATTTACCGACCATACTCTGGCTCCTACTAGGCTGGAAGGAGACTTCAGGCCTTCCAAGGTACCCACTTAAGGGCAGTTTTGCTTTCCCCCAGAAAGATAAAAAGTTGGGTTTTGTTTTTTGAATTTTTCAACTTATACAGATTAATACAATGATAATGATCCATATATTTGGTTAAACTCTATAATAAAGACAGTTGTCTGACAAAGATGGAGGAGAAAGGCATCTCTGAAGAGTTTTTATTATTTTACAAAAATAAACTCATTGTAAACAGAGCCTTAAGTCTTACCCAATCAACTGTGTGAATAGGGTAGCAGATAAATGCACTCCGTCAGACTAGCAAGGAGTAACAGGTTGTTTAAGCGAAACAATTCAGGTGTAAAACCACAACTGTTTGGGGACCCTTAGTGCAGGCAGCCTGGTTGGCAGAGGGCCTAGAGGATGTGCAGGAGGAAGCTGCATCCCCCTTCCTGCAGGGCATGCTGGCTAGCAGCTCCCCCCAGAGACTCATAGGGTTTGTAGTGCAAAGTGTCTGGTGACACACCGCCTCAGCATCGCAGAGTGCAAATATCCTACAAGTCTGTCTGGTGACACATCACAGCATAGCAAACTCTCTTCCGCTCAGGGAGCCATGGCTGTGCCCTCACTGAGCAGGCTGGACCTCAGCCCTGGGCACAGCACAGGAGCCTCTTTCTTTGGCACTTTTCTCAGCACCAGGGTAGTGGCTGCTCTTTATTACCTGCAAGTTCTTCTATTCTTTAGAGTTCTCATTACTTCTTACTAGCCAATCCCTCATTACTCCCTTCTCGGTTATGTTCAGTTTCTTTACATTAAACTTTCTTTTTTCAATGCAGCTATGCTTTCTTTCTCCTCCTTCTGCCAGCTCACCCATTCGTGATACTTACCCTCATACTTCCACAGAACTCAAATACCTTCCCAAGCAGCTAGTTACGCCATGTTTAAAAAAGTAACCTTAATATAGAAAACAAATAGCAGCAAAATATTCACTCAAGTAAAATACCACTTTTAAAGCTAACTCCCCATTACAAACTAATGACCTATCCCACAAAAACTAATTCACACATACCTTTCAAGTTCACTTATTACATAAAGGTAGGCGAGAACAATGTAGTTTAGGTTGACAACAAAAACAAGGTACTAATAACAGCTTTAAAAGCTATCAGATTATCTTGGTCACAATTAACAATAAAAATATGCTAAGAATCTAAGTTACCCGTACTCCACAGCTCAGCCTGCAGTGTTCAAAGAAAAATAAAGGTATACTCCAGTTTAACTGCCCAGAATGTTGCAGTCATTGTCAATTCTCTAAATTTTAGATGGAAACAGATATTTACACACTGAAGTTTTCTGACAGCAATTAAAAAATTAACTCTCTCTCTGACACACAGAGAATTCTAGGTATGAGAAAGCCAGAAATAAATTCCAGGCTGGTATGTGGGCACAAAGGTAAAAAAGAGCTGCACAGGAATTATGCTGAGAAGGAAGGGAAATTATCTAAAACCTGCTTAGTCATTTATGCAAACTAGTTTCTCACAATGTAAAATGTATTTCCTATTAATAAAAGTATTAGTAGAAATATTTATGTGCATGTGTGTGCTTCTGAAAAAAATTTGAGTACATTTCCTTTTGACAAGGAATCAGATATATGAGTGTATAGAGCTTATTCTTTTGTATAGAGTTTCTCATGTTAACACGCTAACGTTTATTATGATTAACGTAGGTCCTTCAAATTAGAGGGAAAACAGATCTGCCATTCAGAAAAGTATGACTTTTGCAGAAATGGACAATATTTTTAAAAATAGGAAACACATGACAAAGGGCTAATAAGGACCTTTTTCTCATTTCTTGTCATCCGGCCTTCACTGGGGGTATGATGACCATTCTGTATTTGGATTAGCAGCCCTTGGATTGTGTGGTGTATTTGGTGGATTTTATAGCTGAAGACCAATGTCACCATAATCCTCTTATTTACTAAGATTCTCTCAAAGGCAATGGAGGACTGTCCTACATTTCTAAAATCTGGAAATAAGATTTTTCCTACATTCAATACTTTTAAGCATACAAACAAGTAAAAGTCTGTTTTTTTAATTTTATATTTTATTTTTTATACTGTACTTGAAGAAAATGCTCAGGTGATGGAGTAAATGAAACTTACACTTCTACTTAAGTAATAACTACAATGTACAACCGTCAAGTTGGACTTTCTGCCATTACATTCATGATCTTCTCATAGAGGTCAAAATCCGTGGGCAGTCACTGAACATACCCCTGCTGCGCTTGAACTGCCATTAAGTACAGACAAAGGGTATCGACTACAATCTGCCTTTGTCTGGCCCCTCACAAAGCATATAGAATAAAACCTCAGATTGGAATTTCAATCAGTACCTAACCTGAGAATACAGCAGCTGGTTCATGGAAATTCAGGATGGACTTCAGGATGGAAGTTCACCATATTGCACTCTCTTTGAAAGGTTAGAGAAAATATCTTAGCAAAAAAGCATTAGTAACACTTCAATAACAACAGTAAAAAAGAACTTTACATTCTCCTTAACCAATCTTTTGACAACAATTAAACAACAACAAAAAAAAAACCCCACTTAGTTACAAAACAGAAAAAAGTCACTTCTTGGTACTCCAAGTCACTCTCTCCCTTGCTCCTGCAATCAGCCACACTGGCCGTCCTGCAGCTCTCCCAAAGGCTGGGTGTGTTTCCCTCTCAGGACCAGCAGGTGTTGTGCTAGCCCAGAATGATCTTCACCCAGCTGGCTCATTTTTATCCACTTGAAGCCTTCTTCCCTGAGTACGTCACCTAACACTATACCCTCCCTCACTTGACTATCATCACATCACCCTAACAATATTCATAGCATTTACCACTAATAGAAGCTATTTTTTCATATTTTCAAATTTATCTACTTTCTTCATTTGTACGTAATAGCAGGGATCTTGCCTAGATTGTTCAGGGCATTTATAATCATACACTGGTAAAACATACGTGATATCAATAAATATTTGGCAGAGAAGAATTAGCAGGGTAATGTCCAAATTACTGGTAAAATCTTTCAACCTTTACTACAGAACACTCATTGTGTCCCCCGTCGATCACTCAAAACCAGCTGAATTAGTACTGAATTTCAAGGCATAAGAGCCATGGGAAAGAAGTCACCATTTAGTCAGTTAACTTCCCTAAGACACTCAATGAAAGTGCCGCACTATATGGTGCCCTTTCTATCTTTCATAGATGAAGGGAAAACAGGAAAAAAAAAAAAGGTAAAGAACTTCATGGTGTGTCTGAAAAAGACAATCAGTGGTATCAATGCCACATTAATTACCAACGCCACTGCATGTGATTCTTGCTGAGAAGGAGGCACCCATCTAACGGGAGGAATGAGACCTGCTTTACACTTAGACAAAAAACTGAAACCAAAAACTTCATAAGTCAAAAGATGGTCACTTCTCCACACTTAAAAAAGTACAAAGAAAAGTCTAATCGATATATTAGTATGCTTCAACAATAATTTTCAGCCTTTTGACGCAGTTGTACAAGTTGAACACCCCTAATCTGAAATGCTTGGAACCACAAGGGATTTTGAATTTTGAAATATATGGTTTATACTTTTCAGTTGAATATTACTAACTTAAAAATCCCAAATCTGAAATGCTCCAACAAGTATTTCCTTTAAGTGTCATGTTGGTGCTCAAAAAGTTTTGGATTTTGGAGCACTCTGGATTTTGAATTCTGGAATTAGGAATACTTGGCCTTAGTATGTTCTAGAGAAAACTAGGCAATATCTGAAAGATCTACATAGTAGGATGAAAAAATATTTATAGTTCTCTCGCATCAAATAAAACAAATAAAAGGTGACAGAAGGTGTACAAATTTAAAAAACAAACAAACTAGATCTTTAATTTAAAAGCCAAGACTTTCCTCAGGAAGTTGAGCATAGTCGTGCACACAGACAGCAATGGCATGAGATTATAACATGGCGTGTTCTTCTGTCCCTTCTCTAGGTTTAGATACACAGTCTCACTGTTGTGCTGTTAACTTCCTGTAGCATTCACTAGCATTCATACACTAACACGCTGTACAGGTGTGTACAGGGTTCTGTGATCACTGAAACAATGCAATCACCGACCGGCACATTTCCCAGCACCCCACTGTTACGTGCACAGCTGTACACCCATGTTGTACATACCCACATAATAGGGCTCAACCTGCCTCAGAAAACTCTGACATTTTCATACAACAAGCATGCTAACTAATAAACTGGACTGATATTCTTTGTTAAAATACATTCCTTAAAAACTTTACACAACAGCTGAGGTAAATTTGCTTAGTTTCATGGAATGAGTATACAAAATGTAAATCTTAACAATATAAATTTTCAAGAATTCAACTTTATCTTATTAGCCCGAGCTTTTTGAAAACTGGTAAGTTTTTCAATGCTGTACCCACTTATGATTAATCAGTAGCATCATAACCATTTTTAAAAGTTTAAAAATTTTAAAAAGTTCATAGGACAGAACAAAAAATGGTAAACATACATTTCCCCTAAGGGGAAAAGTCATTAAGATGGATATGTTAAGGGAACTGTAAATACTAGGAAGATACAACATAACCGAGCAGAGGTTTAGGTAGGGCATACCCTGCAGATGAAAACTCTCTAACACTGTAGGAACAACAGCAATACCCACTCAGTGACTACCAAGTAGCAGTGCCACCAACTGTGGACTATCTGAGTATTTCCAAATCCTACGATGCACGTCTTGGCCCAGGGTGGGCTATGAAACAAAACAAAGCAGACAAGCCCAGCAGCACATACAACATCAAAGAATATGGAAGTCACTGTAGTAATTTTTCCCTGTGCGTGCACTGTTTTTTAACAAAACTATTTTTGACACTCCAGGAACTGGTGAATGTTTTCTATAAATGACTCCTTTGGCCATATAGTCTCTGTTATGACTTCTCAATTATGCCATTATAGGACAGGTTTTCAATAAAACTTTATTTACAAAACTAGGCAGTAGGCTGGATTTGGCCCACAAGCTGTAGTCTGCCAACCCTGTTCTATACAACAGGAGGGTACTTTGCTCATCTAATGATTATGAAGAATAAGCTCATGTGTTTTTCTCAGAATTTGCTCCATATGTTTGCTAAGAATATCACGCAGAGGCACTTAAGTAGGTTGTGACACTAATGAACCTCTTTGTAGATTTCTGTTCCCTGAAGATGAAGTAGCAATTAAGCTACTCTCTTCCTTTCTCTATACCAATAAGGTCAAAGACATGAGTCAAAAGGCCAAGCAAACACATGTCAACTATGTGACCATGGAGTTTGTCACCCTCTCACTTTTAAAGAAAATCTTCTTAGAAATAGTTAAATATGGGCGGCGCCTGTGGCTCAAAGGAGTAGGGTGCTGGCCTTATATACTGCAGTTGGTGGGTTCAAACCCAGCCCCAGCCAAAAACTGCAAAAAAAAAAAAAAAAAAAAAGAAATAATTAAATATGAGCAGATGTGAAACAGCATTTGGAAATTCTAATTCACGATATTACTATTATTACTGCTAGTACTAATCACTATAATAACAGCAGTAGCAAACAACATGTGCCAGGTATTGTATTAACTACTTTAATTCCCATAACTCTGGGTATGGGAATGACCTGTCTACGTTACTACAGATGTAGGTGCTGCAAGGCCATGCAGGTAACCAGTGGTAGGCTGGGCCTTGAACCTGGGAAGTCTGGCTCTCAAGTACAAAGAAATCACTATATTCTATTACCTCTAACAAAATGATGACAAAGTTTCTACTATTCTCAGTAGACAACTACATGTCCTAAAAATATCCAGAAATCTAGGAAAAGAATAGGACAGGGCTAATGTTTACCAAGACAGATTTCTTTTTACACAGAAACCAAGTCAGTTTTGTATCACTTCTTTAAATAATAGAATTTAAATAACATTTGTGAAACAACGGTACTTACACAATCAAGAGTAAATAACAAAAATGAAAGACTATGTGGAGGTTCCATTGGTGCTTTTCTAATATTAGCATTTTACTCTTCTAATGTATCCAAATTGTTTCTCAAAATGTACCTTCTAAGTTACAACTCTACACAAACTCAAATTTTAATACTAAGTCTAGAAGGGAAATGAAACTTCCTTCCCCCCCCCCCCCCGCAGTTTTTGGCCGGGGCTGGGTTTGAACCCGCTAACTCCAGTATATGGGGCCAGCGCCCTACTCCTCGAGCCATAGGTGCTGCCCCAGGGAAATGAAACTTTTAAGTAGGCAAGATACCAACTTTTCATGCATTAAATTCTTGCCACAAAAATTTGGAAAGAATCCAGAGACTCTTGTTCTTCTGGAAATGAAGTAATAGCTTTTGTTTTGTATGTTACACTTTCTAACTAGTAGTTCCTCAAATCTGGAAGCACACACAGACCATACCAAAATAAGCAGTGCAGTTAACCCTTGAACAACCTGGGTTTGAACCCTGCAAATCTGCTTTGTAATGAGTAACAAATATATTTTCTCTTCCTTATGACTTTCTTAACATTTGCTTTTCTCTAGCTTACTTCATTGTAAGAACACAGTATAATCCATGTAACGCAGAATGTGAGTTGCTATGTGACTGTGATGCTATTGCTCAGGCTTCCAGTCAATAGGTGGTGATGAATGGTTAAATTTGGGGGAGCTGAAAGTTATACCCGGATGATGCTTGTGGGGGCAGGGGACAAGGCAGGTGCCACTAACTGCTGAGCTGTTCGAGTGTTAGTGTTCGTCTCTGATGAACTGAGAGCAGGCCCCAGAGCCCTTCATTTTTATTTATTTATTTTTGAGACAGAGTCTCACTTTGTCACACTTAGTAGAGTGCTGTGGTCTCACAGCTCACAGCAACCTCAAACTCTTGGGCTTACGCGATTCTCTTGCCTCAGCCTCCCAAGTAGCTGGGACTACAGGTGCCTGCCACAACACCCGGGTATTTTTTGGTTCTAGTTCTCGTTGTTGCTTGGCAGGCCCAGGCTGGGTTTGAATCTGCCAGCTCCGGTGTATGTATGTGGCTGGCACCCTAGCTGCTGAGCTACAGGTGCCGAGCTGAGTTCTGCATTTTTAAAAGCTTACATGTAACTGGTGTTACCCTTGAGAATGCATAAGGTTCTTAAGAGAAATAAAACACCCCCAAATAATATGAAGATGGTTAATTTTAAAAATTAATCTCTTCAAGTTTTAAGTTAAAGTTACAGATGGCAAGTGTTTAGGAAATCTAAATCAGAAAAGGAAATATCAAAAAGAACTTCCTAAGATACAGAATGTGCTTATGATCTATATAAATGGCCAACATTTCAAGACTTTTGATTAGTATTTTTGGTTCAAATTACTTGATGTAAGCATGGTTTCTAGTTGAGAGAAATGTGTTAAAATCATAGCTGCTCCGGGGTGGCACCTGTGGCTCAAAGGGGTAGGGTGCTGGCCCCACATGCCAGAGGTGGCAGGTTCAAACCCAGCCCCGGCCAAAAAAAATTAACTGAAAAAAAAAAAAAAAAAAAAAAAAAAAATCACAGCTGCTCCCAGGAATCATCACTGTGTGTGTGTATCCTGGCAGCAGCCCTCTTCCTGTGACAGGGAGATTGTCAGAATTAATATATTAATCTGTGGCAGTTAAAAATAATCGTCAATCATAAGATAATAAGCAAATTGGCTCAGTGCTTGTAGCTCAAGCAGCTAAGGTGCCAGCCACATACACGTGAGCTGGTGGGTTCGAATCCAGCCCAGGCCTGCCAAACAACAATGACAACTACAACCAAAAATAGCTGGGCGTTGTGGCAGGCGCCTGTAATCCCAGCTACTTGAGAGGCCAAGGCAAGAGAATTGCTTAAGCCCAGGAGATAGAGGTTGCTATGAGCTGTGACACCACAGCACTCTACCCAGGGCAACAGCTTGAGGATCTTTCTCCAAAAAAAAAAAAAAAGCAAATTTTGCATGTGACATGCCATACTATTTCTTTCAAAAATCAATATAACCTTAAAATGAAGACCAGGGTTGATAAAACTTCATAAATCTAAGTTTAAAATTTATAAATTATCACTTCCACAAATATCTAGAAACCACAGCAGACACAATAACAAGCACCCTATTTATAGCTGTGACAAGTTACCCTCTTCTCTCACGACTTCCCATTTTAGTGGGAAGCCAAACACCTTGGTAGTCTACTGTCTTAACAACTAAATTACTACGGTACCTCACTAACCTTAAACACAAGCTCTCTCCTGCCTAGTTCCTGCTCTCTTCCTGTCCTTCTTCCCGGCCTTCTCTTTCTCCTAAAGCAACAGGCTCCCTGTGGGCCAGTTCTTGACCTTCTCTTCAATTTCTCTTTGCAACTTTAGTGACTTCTGCGGATTCTGCTAACACTCCATGAAGGTAAGTCCCAAATCAACATCTCTCATCCCCAATCATCTCCTTAGTTCTGGACTCATTTTTTTTTTTTTTTTCTTTCCAGCTTGACTAAGATATAATTGACAAATAAACACTGTATACACTTCAGGTGTACAATGAGCTATTTTGATACACATCTATGCTGTGAAAAGATGACCACAGCATATCCATTACCTCACGTAGTGACCTTCCTTTGTATGAGTGATCACAACACTTAACATCTCCTGTCTTAGCAAACCTCAAGTTTACAACACATTACTATTAACTGTAGTCTTCACAGTGTACATCAGGTCTCCAGAACTTACTCATCTTATTGAAACTTTGTACCTTTTGACTGACGTTTCCCCCTAACATTCTGGTAACCAACATTCTATTGTCTGTTTATCTGAGTTTTTTAAAATTTGACATTTAGGCTCGGTGCCTGTAGCACAGTGGTTATGGCGCCAGCCACATACATGGAGGCTGGCAGGTTCAAACCCAGCCCAGGCCAGCTAAACAACGACAACTGCAACAAAAAATAGCTGGGTGTTGTGGCAGGTGCCTGTAGTCCCAGCTACTTGGGAGGCTGAGGCAAGAGAATCTCTTAAACCCAAGAGTTTGAGGTTGCTGTGAGCTGTGACGCAATGGCACTCTACCCAGGGTGACATAGTGAGACTGTCTCAAAATTAAATAAATAAATAAATAAAATTCAACATTTACACAAGCTCACACAGACCTTTCTGTGATTTATTCCATTTTGTGTGACGTCCTCAAAGTTCATCTATATTGTTGGAAATGACATAGGATTTCTTCCTTTTATAAGGATGAGTAACATTCCAGTGTGTGTGTGTGTGTGTGTATGTGTGTGTATAACACCCACCACATTTTCTTGATCTATCCTTCTGTTGATGGACACCTAGGCTGACTTCCTATCTTGGCTACTGTGAACAATGCTACAATAAGCACAGGAATACAGATCACCTCTGTGAGACCGTTTTATTTTTGCTGGCTATATCTGGTATGTGGGATGGCCAGATCATGTGGGAATTCTATTTTTAATTTTTGAAAAAAACTTCCATATTGTGTTCTGTAATAACTGTACTAATTTACATTCCCAGCAACAATATACCGGAGTTCCCTTTTCTCAAAAACTGTACCCTTGGTTCTGGCCTCACATTTTTTAATTGTCTCCAGATCTTCGTATGGATTATAGTAAACTATAGGCCAGTTGGTAGCCTACAGAGTCCCAGGGATCTCCAGAAATTTGTATACAAATTGCAGATGCACATGTGTCTTATTTTATTTTAGTTTTTTAGACTACCTTTTTTTTCCTTTTTTGAGACAGAGTCTTACTATGTCACCCTGGGTAGAGTACCATGGCGTCACAGCGCATAGCAACCTCTAACTTTTGGGCTTAAAAGACTCTCCTGCCTCAGCCTCCCAAGTAGCTGGGACTATAGGCGCCCGCCACAATGTCTGGCTATTTTTTTGTTGCAGTTGTTGTTGTTTTAGCTGGCCTGGGCCAGATTCAAACCTGTCAGCCTTGGTATATGTAGTCGGTGCCCTACCTGCTAAGCTATGGGCACCACCTTTATTTATTTATTTAGACCGAGTCTCACTTTGTCACCCCTGGTAGAGTGCCGTGGCGTTATAGCTCATAGCAACCTCCAACTCCTGGGCTCAAGCGATTCTCTTGCCCCAGCCTACTGAGTAGCTGGGACTACCTGTCACAATGCCCAGTTATTTTTGGAGACAGAGTCTCGCTCTTGCTCAGTCTAGTCTCAAACTCCTAAGCTCAAGAGATCCTCTCGCCTCAGCCTCCTAGAGTGCTGGGGTTACGGGTGTGAGCCAGTGCACCCTGCCATAACGTGTGTTTTTTTGGACAGAAGTGTCGTAATTTTCTCCAGATACTCAAATGCATACATGACCCCAAAGACAAGACACATTCAAGTAGGTCACATACTCCAAGCATACCAGACTCTTTATCATCAATACCAAATAATACATTTTTAAAGGGAAAACAAAGTCCAGGTTAACATGTTCATTAAAGAACTTCTGCAATAGTTGACCTTCCCAAACAGCGGATTCCTGAAGCATGCTAGCATCTTCAAATGCAATACTGCAGCTGTGGACTGTTTTTGTACATAAAATTTTATGGAGACACAGCCATGCTTGTTCATTCTCATATTGTTGATGGCTGCTTTTATAGCTGAGTACTGACAAAGAGAATATGTGCAATGACCTGTGCAATTAAAATATTTACTATCTGACCTTTCAAAGAAAGGTCTGCCTGCCTTGTGTTATTCTAGATCAGAAAATGTCTAAAGTAAAAAAGAAAAATAGGCCTAATCAGAAGAAAACCTCTGTTCTCATTTTATTTGCAAGTAATTCTAGATACATGTATCAAGCAAACAACCATTTATTGTCAACACTAGAGCATCGTTACCTGCCATTGCTGGGCTGCTGTGGAGAGTGTCTGGAGTGATCGGAAGGCTCTGACCGCTGGTCAGGAGAACGAGACTGGCTGCGGCGGGGTGGCCTATCGTGTGACCGAGCAGAATGATCTGATGCTAGTGACTGAATTTCTGAAATATCTGTTAAATAAAAGGTACTATTTATTTTTCCATAAGATGGTTAGCCAAGTATCGGTATGCCAATGATAACAGATGATGAGCTGGTAAGGATAACTTCATATAAAATGACATTTAAATAAATTTTATCAGCTAGTGATCAAATCAATAGTGGTAAGTTGTCTACAGGAAAAATACATACCTTTGTAATTTTTAGATTTTGAAGATTTGGGCTTGTTGAAAATTATCCCTTCATTTAAAGATATACAATCTTCCTAGTATTTTAAGAAAACAGGCCACTCAGAGGGAACCTCCGAGGAACACCACACTCACCGTCTCGCTCGGAGGCATTGGCGGAATGGATGCTGTCAGAGAGGTCAGGGACATTGAGCAGGGTGGCCCGTTCATCCCTCTGCACCACCATCTTCAACTTCCCTTTAGACCTTTCTATCAATGTCTTTGCGTCTGTCAATGACATATTTTCTGTCACGGTACCATTTATCTGCAATAGAAAAGAAACTATAGGTTGAAAGTAAATGACGAAGCAAATATACATGTTAACTTAGTCTGTTATAAACAAGAACATCCAAACTACTATTTGGCTTCGCAGAAGAACCTAAATAGTATTCCCTTTACACTTTCCTAAATGACAGCCTCTTCCACATTCCTGAAATGAAAAAACCTTACCACACTGTTGCTATCATAAAAACTGTAATTAGCATCCCCTAACTCCTCATCAAAGCCTGTTACATTCTTTTACTTATAAGCAAACTAATAAAATAAACATTCCAGTAATATCTGGAGCAATTAGCAAACCACTTAATGTATAAGAATAGTCACGTCTATGTACAAAGTATCTCCTGCTGGTGAATAATACATGTCTGTAGCAGTTAATTCTCTCAGGATGACTCTGTAACACCTACAGTGTATGTGTTGATAATAATAATAATAATAGTAATGCAGAAAGACAGGGTGGCACTTGTGGCTCAGTGGGTAGGGCACCGGCCCCATATACTGAGGGTGTCAGGTTCGAACCCGGTCCCAGCCAAACTGTAACAAAAAATAGCCCGGTGTTGTGGCGGGTGCCTGTAGTCCCAACTACTTGAGAGGCTGAGGCAGGAGAATGGCCTAAGTCCAGGAGTTGGAGGTTGCTGTGAGCTATGACACCACGCACTCTACCGAGGATGATAAAGTGAGACTCTGTCTCTAAAAAAATAAAAAATAAATAATGCACAAAGGCAATTTATATCTCTCTCCCCTACTGATTTTTTTTTTTTTTTTTTTTTTTTTTTATTAAATCATAGCTGTGTACAATAATGGAATCAGGAGGTACAATGTGCTGGTTCCATATACAGTCTATTTTCCCCGAGCTGGTTAGCACAGCCTTCAGGGCATTTTCTTAATTATTGTGTTCAAACCCTTATACTCTACACTTAGTAAACTTCACCTGCACCCTTCCAAGATGCACCGTAGGTGTGATTCCCTACTGATTTTGTTTTTGTTTTTCAGATAGGGTCTCACTCCGCTGCCCAGACTAGAACTCCGTGGTATGACTACAGTGCCCTGCAGCCTCTAACTTCCTGGCTCAAGTGATCTTCCAGCTCAGCCTCTCAAGTAGCTGAAACTATAGGCACATATCACAAACTGGCTACTTTTTTTTTTCTTTTTTTGTAGAGACAGGGTCTCACTATGTTGTCCAAGCTGGTCTCCAACTCCTAGATTCAAGTGATCCTCCCACCTCAGCCTCCCAAAGTGCTAATTACAGGTGTGAGCCACTTCACCTGGCCCTGATTTTTAATGCTCTGGAAAAACTGCTTCAGACAAGAAGAGAGGCTATATGGTAACTTAGAAGTTGTTTTTTATTTCAGTTCATTAAAATGTAAGAATATGACTATACCTTCAATACAACATCGCCTTCTTGAATATTGCCATCTCTTGCTGCCAAACTATCTTGTGAAATTTCCTTTACAAATATATGGCTGGCCAATCGAAGACCATATTCTGAAATAATACATTTAAATGTCTTTAGTATACAATCTTGAGACATTTATAAAGAGTTTAATAATCACTGCAAAAGGAGAGTTCTGAAGTATAATCAACAGCAAGTCATCATTTTTGGCCACCCTACAAATAAGACATTTCCTCTAATTAGCAAAAAGTCTGCAATGTACATGAAAGGAAAGTGAAAATGTCTGGTTTAAACAAAAGACTGACCTACTGTGTTCCTGCTTCACTGAAAGGGAGAAAACCCCAAAGAGAACATCATTTATTTCAGACCATGTATTGATATACTTATTTCACAGAATGTTTAACGAATACAATTCTAAATAAGATTTCCTGAGGCTTGGGAAACTTTGGAAAGGCTAACAACTTTATTGATTATTGTTATCAAGCATGTATTTCTTTCTTGGCTCCTAGAGCAAAAATATTTGTGGCTCTACACGCCTCTGACACTGGAAGGACGTATTCAGGAATATCAGCATACTACTGCGTATTAGCAAAGGCATATGACCAGCCAGGCAGGTGTGAGCAAGAGTAACCAGGCCAGTCCTTTTCTTTATACACCCCAAAAAGTATCAAAGAGTAAGGCCACAATGACTGTATTTGTGGGCGAGGGAACAAAGTTGAGAAGTGACTGGGAGAGTCCAAAGAACTGCCCCATTTCTTGCAACAGCTGTGGAAAATAAAGTTTTTTAAAAAACAAAACAATCACAACTACTATCAGTATAGCATCAATACAAAAAGGACTGCCTTTGGTTCTATGAGGCAGAAGTCTTACTGAATAAAAAACAAACAAAACAAAAAACCAAGATGGCAAATAGAGAATTGTTTTTAATGTAGGACAAGTCAGCACACCTACTACTCAACCCACCTAAAGCTCCATCAGAGTTATATTTTAACTTAAGGCAAATATGCAGAGTGCTCATGAGCAGGAGCGGAAATCAGGATTTTAAAAAACTAGCTTGTTTTAGGAGATCTGGGCAATGAACTAGGCAGTCAATAACGTGTGCTTTGGAAATGGTCATTATATTACAATATTGGCTAAAAGACCGTTCATTTTCAAGATTAAAAAGGTAGAAATCATCATTATACACATGAACCCAAAATATTCCTTATATGAAGTTAATTTATTTATTGCAAATATTTCCTTGAGTATACAACAGCTATGTGCCAGGTGCTATGGATAAAGCAGCATATGAGAGATAGTCCCTGCACTCTGGCAATGTACACAGTTGTAGAGAAAAGGAGTTACCATGGCAATTACAGGTGCAAGGAAAAGTTCAGACAGCAGAGATACAAGGCTCTCCATCTAGGAGGGGGTCAAAGAAGGCCTCCCTGGGGAAGAAGGTTAAAGCCGAAGCTCTAAGAAACACTGAAGGGTATGTTTGTGTGAGAAAGAGTGTGAGGGGTGGGTGTTGACAGAATGGTTAAAAAAAAAAAAAAAAGCACTAAAGGTGCCAAGGAAAAAACCTGGCAGGTCTGATGAAGCCTTAAGGCCAGTGCAGCTGAGTCTGAGAAGTGAGGCAGAAAGGGGCTAAGGAGTGAGACAGACACACCACCGAGGAGTCTGCAGCATCAGCTGAAAGTCATCTAGAGACCAGGTGTGAGACCAAATGAGCCCACCTAAGGGAGGACAGTGGCTTGGGAAAGGGTGGAGGCAGTGGAGTAAGACAGCAGTGGGATGTGTACAAGTGGTGTGCACAAGCCAGGACATACACTGTGCACAGGGAGAGATTCTGAGGACAGCCATCATGTTATCCATGGCTCGAGATGCGCTGAGTATGGGGGACTCGCAGAGGATATCTAAGGAAATCATCCTGTGTCAGTCAGAACACAAGAGTGTACAGATTTGGGTGGGAGAAGTAAGTTTTGCCATCATCAGCAGTAATCTGAGGTGAGGGGAGTAGATGAGACTGCCTGAAGAAATTATGTTAAGTGGAAAAGATATTCTAGGACAGAAACCTACAGAACATTACACGGTAGAATGAGGAGAATGAGCCTGCAAAGAATACAGAAAAAGGGGTGGGAAAGCCCTCCAGAAGGATGCAGTATTATCTGAAGAATAAACGCATTATTTCAAAACAGGCTGGGTGTAGCTTGTGCCTGTATCTCAGCACATTGAGATCCCAAGGCAGGAAGATAGAGGGAGGCTAGGAGCTCAGGACCAGCCTAAGCAACATAGCAAGACCCATCTCCGCAAAAAATAATTAGCCAGGTGTGGTGGCCCACACCTATAGGCCTTGCCATTCAGGAGGCAGAGGCAGGAGCCCAGGAATTCTAGGTCACAGTGAGCTATGACTGCACCACTGCACTCTAGCCGGGGTGACAAAATGAAACACTGTCTCTAAAAAATTAATTAAAAAAAACAAACAAAAAAAAGGGAGTGGTTAACTAAGTGAAACGGCACTAAAAAACCAAGTAAGATAAAGACTGAAAGGTTTCCACTGGATTTAGTGTGAGTAATTTTGAGGGGGAAAGGGGAACAGAGAAGGCTGAAGAAAGAGTGGTGAAATGAAATATAAGCAGCAGTGTAGACAGTTTTCCTGGGAGTCCACTACAGAGTTGGGGTGGGGAGAGCAGTAATTAGGAAGAGGGATGTCAAGTCTAAAGCAGATCAAACTAAGCCTTCATAATATTCTCATTGTCACCCTTTTAATCAAAATGATAAGACACATGCGTCCACAGAAAGAGGCAACCACAGTCAGATCCAGTTTTTATCAAATTTGATGAGATATGAAGCTAAGCTTCAATATCAAAAATTTAAAGAAATCCTGCATTATGCATGAAACCCTATACGAGGCTCTATTCCTTCAATCTCTCCATTTAAAAAAAGTCTACCAAAAACGAAGTCCCAAGATTTCTGGTTATACTAGCACAGCTACGAAAAACACTGAACTTTAATTTGGTGATGGTGTGACATTTCTTGTTAGCATGATCTATTCTCATCAGAACAACAAACCCAAAATCCAATTACTGGACAATTTAACTGAACTGCTACTGTGCTAACAAAATGATTCAAGAGAAGGAAGTGACCCACCTCCAAGCCCTACCAGGATCGGATTCACAGTGAAAGAACACAAACATGACAAAGCAAAGGGATGAACGGATGGCAGTTGTTCTTGTCATTAAAATTAGTCTTAAAATTTTCATGTGAAGGGCGGCTCCTGTAGCTCAGTGGGTAGGGCCCCAGCCACATGCACCCAGGCTGGTGGGTCTGAACACACCCCAGGCCAGCTAAAATCAACAATGACAGCTGCAACAAAACAATGGCCGGGTGTTGTGTCGGGCGCCTGCGGTCCCAGCTATTTGGGGGGCTGAGGCAGGAGAATCGCCTAAGCCCAGGAGCTGGAGGTTGCTGTGAGCTGTTGACACTACCGAGGGTGACACAGTCAGACTCTGTCTCAAAATAAATAAATAAATAAATAAATAAATAAATAAAATAAAATAAAATAAAATTTTTTTTCTTTCATGTGAAAATGCTAAGGAAAGGACTGGTAAGGAATACCTTCGTTTTTCCGGGATTTCACCAATGTGACTTTGGTGGGTCTAGCAGGCTGGCTGGAGGCCAGTGACCGCCTATCTGATCGTGGTGACAAGCTCCTTTCTCTACTTGCACTTCTCTCCCTTGCCCAGTTCTTATCACTCCTTCTGTTGGCTGGACCACCACGGCTGCTTCTTGGATCGTGTACTTCCTCATCGTAACTATCTTCTTCATTATCAGATACCGGCTCAGGATCAGGACGACTTACTGGTATCTGAACTTTTTTCTTCCTTCTAATGGTCTGCAAATAAAAAAGATCACAAAATAAGTGGAGTGATTTTAGTTCCTAAGAAAAAGGATCACTGCGTTTTTCTTGTCCCATATTAATATAATACACAAACACATTACTAAGGAATACACCATCATAATGGCTGTATTTCCTGCTGTCTTAATGAGCAGATCTGGTTAAGTGTCAAATTATGAACGGTGGGCCTCATGTAAAGCCTTTACGTACTTCACGTATGAAGATCTTCCAAGTGTAATAATCCCAAGTTCACAGAGAAACTAACAATTGCTGGTGGTGTGAATAAAGGATGGGCAGTATACTCTAATGCCAACTACACTGCTACCAAAACCACAGCAAACTTGCAAGCTCAGCTTGATTCCTTAAAAATTTTAGAATGTATCAGTATCAAGGTGCACGAATGCCTGATGAGACCTCTAAGAGAGAATTTAATGTATCTTCACACTACCACTCAATTAACCCAGTTACAGGTCACCAACCACACTCTGGTCAATCTCTGTCTCTCTCTGATTTGAAACGTCTGGGTTAGATGCAAATTCCTCTCTCCTCTGGCATTCTTTCCTCAGGGACTCTGGTAACTGGCTCTGTTTCCCTTGTCCGCTTATTTTCTTCCTTCTCTGGACATTCAAGATCTACACGCATTACCTCCTAATTCAGTGACACCATAGTACACACCTGATCTCAAGAGAAAGCTGCAAGATACTCCTGGGTGACACTCCTGTTCTCACACCTCTGGTGTCTCTGTCTACTGCGGCTTTCTACTCTCCATCTTGTCTCCAGTCCCTCCGCCCTCTCCTGTGCACAGCTCGTCAGTGCCCTCTTGTCTGCATGGGACATCACACTGCTGCACTTCACTGGCTTCTTTCTGGACCCCTCCACCCTCTGCCGTGACAAACTCCAGTCCCATACCACCTTCACTTGCACACTTACTGCTTTGATTTTACCGGACAGAATTTTTGCTCTTGTTCACCAAACCTTTTATCTGTATCTTATTGCCTCTCTATGCAATTTCCTAACATAGGCACTCCAAAACTATTCTCCAAGATCCCGATCACCCAGTCTGTCTTATGGAGATTAGTACCACTTCACTCCCCCTCTACTTCTAAATTTTTTCAGTATCTCATTTATTTGGTTTTCCTTCCTTCTGGTCTTAAAGACCAAGTTGATCTTCTTCCTGTATGAACAGAACTCTTACACCTGAGCTCTCATTCCTACCCATCTCCAAGACCTTTCTCCACCACTTACCATCCACCTAGTTACCTGAAACTCTAACGTCTTCCCACACACCTCAAATCAGTCCTTTGCCTAATACTCTCCCAATAAACCTTCTGTTTCTCAGTCTAGCTACTCAGAAATGTTATCATCCTCTCTGTGGCTAAACTTCTCCAAAGGGCTACTCTACTCCTAATACTGCAGCTTCCTACCATTGTTTCTACCACCAAGAGCAATCAGAGCTTTTCTGAAGAAACAAGTGAAAGCTAAAAGATGAGCAGCAGTGGAGGCTAGCACCTGACAAGGGGAAAAGTCAAAGCTCTGATATGAACTGAGAGAAGCAAGGCTGCCTCTGCCCTCAGAGCACCCCACAGCTGAGGTCCTTATCAAGTAACATTCACTGCAAAGCCTTCTGAACTGCTTCCTGGCTCTTACATCTCACTCTACTTCAATCTCCAATACTGTATACCGGAATGTATTAGTACTTTCATCTTCAGAAATGATGCAGAGGTGAGCCACACAGTAAGGCAATCTACTAAAGGCAAGAGGGCTGAGGCTGACAATGTTTGGGTGCACAGTTTCAAGGTGCACCCTTCACAGCTCTCCTCAGGCTTCCCCACACGCCCACCCCTGTCCTTTCTGTTGCGTTCTGAGAGTCTGCTGGAAGACAGACAGGCAGGGCAGAGCACCAAACTCGCAGCCTCTTCCTCCTGCTGTGTGCTCCTGAGCTAAGGCTTCACAGTGGTGGCCTCCTCAGTCCTCTCCAGGGCTGAGTGGGACAAAAACATAGGAGGGACAGAGTGGGTGAAACGGCTGATGTGCTTCTTCCTAAGTGAGAATAACATTTTAAGTAAGACTTTTACATCAAATTCATTCTATGCCACATGTGTCAAATTTTAACTGTGATTTGACGCCAGTTATCAAGTGGTAAATGAATTTCTCCCATACTTAGAAAAAAGTAGAGTAGGGTGGCACCTGTGGCTCAAAGGGGTAGGGCGCTGGCCCCACATACGGGAGGTGGCGGGTTCAAACCCAGCCCTGGCCCAAGAAAAACTGCAAAAGAAAAAAAAATAAAATAAAAAAGTAGAGTACTCAGAGAAATATGACATAAAAATTCTAACTATATAGTAATATAGTAACATTAAATGCACTCTGAACAACTCTACCAAAAAAAAACAAAACAAAAAACAGATTTTTTTTCTCTGCTCAAGTTATCACAGTAACAAGGAAAGTAGCTGTAGATATAGCTTCAAGAGGCAACATAAAACTTACTCAGTAACAAATCTTATACCAGAAAATAAGGCCACATATTTTAAACTGACTACATGCCAAGATCCTGTCTAACTTGAGCATGTTCAGTGTACTTACCCATGAGGACCCACTCCCAGAAGTGCATCACAGGTGCGCTCACACAGGCCAGTCGGGCTGCACAGCACAGCCTGCTGCTCCAAGCTGCAATGGGCGCAGCAGGGAACTGCACTAAACACTATTTGTGTCTCTAAACTTATCTAACTGTGGAAAAGGTTCACTAAAGATGCTGTAATCTTATGGGACCCCTGTTGTATTTGCGATCCTTTGTTGACTAAAACATGAGAACGAAACATTAAGCCATAAAGAGGTAATCATTCAACTATTCCCTTTCCTTTTCAACTAAAAACCCCTGGGATCTGAATTCTGAGAAAATCCACACAACAGTGACAAAACATAATAGTCTTGGAAGAATTATTCTTAAGTACAAACAACTGACCTGGGAAATACTGTTTCTGTTTTCAGTTTCTTAAATGGAAAGACCAGAATTCAAACACCAGAAACAGAACAATAAAGTTGGTGCCTTACTATGTTAAAGATTAAAAAATACTTACAATTTTTGCATTTTTCCCACTTTTTCTTAGTTGTTGAACAGCAAAAGCATGTTCTACATTGTCCATTGAAACTCCATTAACCATCGCAACTCGATCGTTCTCCCTTAAGGGAAAAAGTTACCAAAATAACATGTTACCAAAAAAAAAAAAAAAAAATTACAAAGAGTTTATAAAAAACTTTTCAAAACAGGTACTACTACAAAATTCCAACTATGGGCTAATTAATCTATCTCTTTTCAGATCAATGATGAAATGTCAAAAAATTTACTTTCAGATCTCCCACAAGAATGTTCAGCAAGTAACTCACCATAAGCTCTTAACATTTTTTACCCACTGATACGGGGTTTCCCTGAGGACTGAACAGGTAGCACAATACCCAAAATAATTTTTGATGATCTACTTAGAGAACATTAAATAATACTAAGTCATACAGTTGGAAAGAGTTATTTCCTTTTGAAAAAATAAAGACTCTCCTTTTCATTTTCTTTTAATTCTATTGATTATAGTCTCTTTACTTTGGCTAGTGTATCTTTTGGGTTTCTTTTCATTTTGCTAATCTCCTTACCAAACAAAAAAGGCAAGACTTGGAGATTCCTGAAGGATGGGCTGTACCTATAACTGGATTACAAATTTTCTTTTTCACTGTTTTTAAGTTACCTTCTGTTTTAAGTAAGTGGCACTAGCTTTCCACTTATGAATACAGAGCTTCCTTCTTAAATAAGTGTATGTTAACTTAAGAAAAAATATTAAATAAACTCTGGCACAGATGGTGTGTGAATATAGCGGATCACCAGGACAGTGAGCCCATGACCGAGGACAGACTGGGGGGGGGGGGGACATGACTAAGGACAGACACGGGGTGGGGCATGACCGAGGACAGACGCTGGGGGGGGGGACATGACCGAGGACAGACACTTGGGGGATGTGACCGAGGACAGACACTGGGGGTATGTGACCGAGGACAGACACTGGGGGGACGTAACTGAGGACGGACACTGGGGGGACGTGACCGAGGACGGACACTGGGGGGACGTCAGCGAGGATGGACGCTGGGGGGTGGGGTGGGGGGAACACATGCGCTTACTGCAGCTGTCCTTCTGCGGGGCCTCCTTTCAGCACATCGGAAATCACTATTGAGGTTTCCCCACTCTGAAAATGAGGATTATCTCTTCCACCAGATATTGCAATTCCAAATCCAAATCCAGGAGCCTAAAATAATAATTACAGTGACATGTTGCTATTAAGGACAGAAATAATCATTTATTATATCATATCTACAATTTAGAAAAGTTAAAATATAAAAACTGCAATTTTAAATGAATAGCAAGACGCAAAAAAATATATATATGTAAAAAAACTGCAATTTTTACCTATGATCTATAATCACTTCCTTATATGATTACATATAAGAATTATCTATCCTTGTAAAAGAATGCATATTCTAATTAATGAAATACTGAACACAAGAGAATATTAAAAACTACCAATTACATCATTGCTTTCTGAGAACTATAATACATTTTAAAATTCTGAAAACTAAAAGTCTGTATTTATTTCTGATTATTAGAAGGGGCCCTGAAGGGACTGGCAGCACCCAGTGTGATGACCACAAATACTGGCCACTGACTCAGAAGATAACAGACTTAATCAGTATATACACCATCTACCATTTCACATAACAAAATCAAACCCTGTACACTGCACACACTGTGTACCGCAGGTGTACATCAATCATATCTAACATTTTAAAATTATACTTTTAACTAAAGCAAATTATAACAAACTACATACTTCTGAAAGAACTAACAACCTTTACTGCAATGATTATAGACAGACTAGTACAGAAAAAAGTTAAAATATTACCAAGTTATTAAAAAATATACTGGATCTCTTGACTCGGCGCTTGTAGCTCAGCGGGTAGGGTGCTGGCCACATACACCAGGGCCAGCAGGTTCAAACCCAGTCTGGACCAACTAAACAACAATGATGACTACAACAACAACAACAAAAAAAGGTGGGCACTGTGGCAGGTGTCTGTAGTTCCAGCTACTTGGGAGGCTAAGGTAAGAGAATTGCTTAAGCTCAATAATTGAAGGTTGCTGTGAGCTGTGACGCAACAGCACTCTACAGAGGGTGACTCTGTCTCAGAAAGAAACCTTACTGAATCTCAAAGAAATTCACCCCATTCCCTAGAAAGGAAATGAAGTACTCAAGGAGTACATCATACATTTTCCTAAGGCTCCAGAATCACTAATCCAGAAATGTTGTTTTTGTGTAGTTATATATCTGAACTACCTTACGATACAAAGCACACAAATTTCAGGATCACATACACGTATGGTAACTGAAAAAGAGAGAAGTCACTTCAGTAGCCAATTTAGATCATTATGTATATTCACGTTTGATTTTATAACAAAAACTGGATAAACAGTATTTTCCTAATGGATAGTTGGAATGTGCAACCTGTGCTGCTGCGTGGAAGCTGCTGGTTGGTTCTGGACTCTGGGTATTTCATCCATGAATGACAGAAGAGCACGCCTTACCAGGGGTGGCGAACACGCGGCTCTCGAGCCGCATGCGGCTCCAACAAGGTAACAAAAAACACCTGACTGAGCATGTTATATTATGTGTTTAATATATTATTGTTAAAATTATATGCTTTCGTGTGAGTGTTTGTCTGTTTTGGCAGGTCACTGCGTGGTGTGGCTCTCTGACTCTCACAGTTTAAAATTTTGGCTCTTTGTGTCGAACTTGTTCGCCACCCCTG
>CAUYPK010006946.1:0-11205 GCA_963574355.1 Loris lydekkerianus | reverse complement strand
TTCATGTTTACATGGATGGAGCTGGAACATATTCTTCTTAGTAAAGTATCTCAAGAATGGAAGAAAAAGTATCCAATGTACTCAGCCCTACTATGAAACTAATTTATGGCTTTCACATGAAAGCTATAAACCACTTATAACCTAAGAATAGGGGGAAGGGGGAAAGGGAGTGGAGAGAGGGGGCAGGTGGGCAGAGGGAGGGTGATTGGTGGGATTACACCTGTGGTGCATCTTATAAGGGTATATGTGAAACTTAGTAAACATAGAATGTAAATGTCTTAACACAATAACTAAGAAAATGCCAGGAAGGCTATGTTAAATAGTGTGATGAAAATGTGTCAAACAGTCTATAAAGCCAGTGTATGGTGCCCCATGATTGCATTAATATGCACAGCTATGATTTGATAATAAAAAAAAAAATCAAATTGAAGACATTTTACAATCTCAGGAGATGAAGGTAGACATGACCTAGGAACCTAGAAAAAATTTCAAGATTTTTCCCTTTAGTCAAAAGGTAAAATTGGAATTAGAATTTAGAATACAAATTCTGAAAATTTTGCATAGGTCTCTAAACCTCAAAATCATTCCTATGACTTACCTTTCAACTTCTTGAGTGTGGCAAGAAATCAATCTGTACGCCCAGTGCATTAGTCTTTTTAACACATCTATTTATGACTGGGGGTGGGATGGAACCTGCCAGGAAAAGTCACTGATATGTTACTTGTGACAAATCCTTTTACAGTATAGAATGCAGCAACTGCAGTTGGACCTCATCTGAGCACACAGTTTTTATAACATCACCAGAGAAACGAAACTACTTTAGAGGGAGCTAAAGTCTGCCTCCAAAAGTGGTCAGATGCATAACAAGGTATATATCAATAGTACAATCTCAATGGGAGTATGCTGTCACTAATTAAATACATATGACTGGAATTTAATAATTAGAAATTGAGATTAAGGCTTGGTTCCCTGATAACATGCAAATCGATTTTGGAATTGTAACCCACTTATCCTTAGTGGAAATTTTTACCTATCATGAATTCTTTGAGTAACAACTTTTTGATTGAGGGGAGATGGGAAGCAGCAGGCTGAAGCAACACAAGGGAAGATTACAGCTTCGAACATTAGCTTTGCTCACTTGAGAAGTTTGGAGGCAGGAAGAAGTGTTGCTACTCAAGTCACTGAATCCTGAACCTGGGCCCCAGATTCAATTCATGCAAGTCTCCTATTCAATGTTTCCATTAATATGGTGATTACAAATGCACTTTCCCTTTCCTTTTCCCCCTGTTACTCACCTTCTGGTTGATTTAGTTCATACCCACATCTTAAAATTATCTCTGCTCTTCCTTTTTCTGAGCCTCTGCCCAGGCCACCCCACATATCTAGAAGGGTCACATCATCCCAATTTGAATGCTTCCTCTTCAACTCTTCATATGAATTCTCTCATTTTCTAGACAGGGGGAAACTTCATCCTATCTATGCCTTGCAGATAACATGCTTGACTCAACATTTTCCCATCTGGCCATTAACAATTTGCTATCTTATGATGTATTATATTTTTGATCTCTTGCTATGCTGTTGTTTGAGTCTCCCATTTTCTAGGCTGCCTTTCATTGTAACTGCATTAGATCACAAATTCCTAGAGAGAAATTTTTAGCTTGTATCTATCAGAGCATCATAATTATATGTAAAAAGAGAAGAGAAGAATCCTACCTACTCAGAAATCTTGTATTTGTCTATTTCCTAATCATGCTCCATTACAAGTCTGCTTGGGCATTTGCTAAAAAGTTTTGTTTTCAAAACATTTGTTTAAAATGTACACAAATTTGCCACTAAAAGTACCATTACCCGTTAATAATCGTGAACTGACTATTAGAGTTTAGTTTATCAGATTATCTGACTGTCAGATCACAGAGAGCTGATTCCTGGAAAATAGGACACAGGAAAAAGAAATGTGAACGATAGGAAAGGGCACCAGAAATGTTCAGAGAAAAAGCTGTTATTGGGGCCTGTCTTGTTTGTAGCCTCTCTGAGTCCTAGGCTCACTCAGCAGGTCAGTTATTAATTAAAGAACAGGGAGAACCAGAAACAGAAGAAATAACAAAGCAATTCTCTTAGCATATTAATGCACAATAAATGCTCTCTTATGAGGATGAGTACAATGAGAAAGAACTATAGTGTTTCTATAGTAAATAACTGGCATATTCTTTTCATAGGCCACCCTAGTCTGGTTTCCGAACTGACAACTTTGGATTCTAGAACTAAAGATTTAAAAAGATGGGAGGAAATACTTGGCAGATTATGTGATCATTCAAGATCTAGGTATGCTTGAAAATTAGCCCATTCGATCACATTCTCTTCAAATGACAGTTTTTTTCCCAATTGACAATGTAGGAGCAGTGAAAAAAAAACATAAACTTAGAAAACAACAGGATGAAAAGGTTTCACATATGTTCATAAACTTTAGTGACACTTTTATTTCTAAGAAGGAAGGAGGGGCAGACAATTAGTTATTATCATGCAATTTCCTGGTACTCTTGTATTATGCTGATAAATATATCCCCTTTGAAAAACTGGATAGTATATTAGAGCCTGTAATAAAAGCTCTCAAATGTGAATTTCCTTTTCCTTAGGGAACTAGACTGCACATTTATTGTTCCTCTGAGCAAAAATGGGAGTTTATATTAGAGGAGAGCACCACCGGGAGCGTTCGCTCCACTGGGACATTTTAATTTAAAACACACACTCTCACCCATATACACCCCTCTCTATGGTCCTACTTTTGGTATAATTTACAGCCCAAGATTCTTTATGTTTCTCTGTCCCTGTGAGCTAATATATGAGCTACTGGTAAACTGTAGTATGACGTTCAATGAGCCCATCTTGTAAAAACCATTATATGCATATAAAATATTTTAGAAGTGTGAAGAATATAAAGAACAATAGCATTCCCACAGGCATTTAAACTTCTCAACCCTCTGATGTGTACCATATCACTAAGTCTTTAGGACAGCTGTTTGAAGGAGGAACACTGAGTATTTTTTAGGTCTACTTTGCATAGGAGCACATTCAGAGATCCAATGACTCACTGAGGTCCTAGAGTCAAGTAGCAGATTTGGAATTAGAAGCACCACTACTGACCATGCCCAAGAAAGGGCAGAAATTTAAATTCAGGATAGAGGCTCCTTCAAATTCACTCATGTGTACAGAATGGACTTCATTTATTTTGAAAGATTTATTGATACCATAAGATGTTATTAAGAAAAAATGATTCTATCACACAAAGGCAATTATGACTCTTTTGGAGGCAATTAATACAGATGTACATAATATAGTTTATAAAATATGGATAATAGATATAATTACCATAAAATCATATAAGTATTAAAACATGATAATGATACATTATTCATGTACCATGGAATTTGGTTTGAACCTTGAAATTATTAATGGCTAGATGACAAATTTATGTAGTTCCTGAATTTTTGTTTTTCTCATCTAGATAATAAAGATAATAGTACCTATATTATTTGATGCAAGGATTAATTCCTACAATGTATGTAAAGCACTTAGGCAAAGAGTCTAGTTTAAATTGGACATTTAATACATAAAAGTAATTATTGTTCTTTGTAGTCTTACTTACCCATATGTGTTAAATAAATGTATCCACTGAATTTTTATAAACAAAAGATTATTTTGTTTACATTCATAGTTTTGTTGAATTCTGATTTTCTTCACTCCATAATAAGCCATGAATATTTTTTTACATCAATGGACAGTCATAACTATTTTTTAATGACTTTTTGCTACTGAATATATGGATACACCACAATTTACACAATGTCTTTTATATTGATACATACTTAAATACTTAAATTGATTCTGTTACCCTATTATAAATCATTCTGAAGTGAATACTTTCATGCCCATCTATCTCTATGTATTCAGCTGATTCATAAAAATAAATTCTCCTTAGTGGGATATGAGAGTGAGTCATCAAAGAGAAGTAAATGCAAGGGAGCAAGTTCCTGTATAAAATGGAACATTTCCAAGCTAGACAAATCATAGAGTGTCTTAGTCATTTCAAGCTGCTGTAATGAACTGCCACAGACTGGGAGGTCTGTAAACTACAGAAATGTATTTCTCATGGCTCTGGAGGCTGGAAGTCTGAGGTCAGGGTCCCAGCATGGTCTGGTTCTGGTGATGGCTCTCTTTAGAGTACAAACTGCCAGCTTCTCATTGACTAACTCTCTGGTCTCTTCTTGTGGGAGCTAGTCAAACACAGGGAATGAAGTCCGCTATGGTAACCATTGTGATGAAAATATGTCAAACGGTCTGTGAAGCTAATGTATGATGCCCCATGATCATATCAATGTACGCAGCTATGATTTAATTAAAAAAAAAAAAAAAAAAAAAAAAGAGGTCTCTATTTTATGGCCTAACTTCCGCCTACAGGCTCCACTTCCAAGTACCATCACATTGGGATTAAGGCTTCAACGTATGAATTTGCAGGTTGGGGGACACATTCAGTCCATTGCATGGAAAAAAGAGCAATTGATTGAATGGTATTTAAGGCATATCAGTTGAGAAGACCTAGTTTAGAAAACATTAACTCACCTGGGTAATTATGGGGACTTATCACATACTGAACATCATCAAGACTTCAAATTCTTTCCATTGTTGTATTCCATCATAAACAGCAGATCAACTCACTTGTTTTATTTCTCTTATACTGCCATAAGTACAATGCAAAAAAGTATCTTTTATCTGAATAAGAGAAGCTAGTTACCTAACTAACTAGATGGATAAATAGATAGGTACACATAGTAAGACATAGGACAAGCTATGTGAGAAGATAGACATAAAAGTGAGAAAAAAAATAAAGAGAAGAGCTTGAAAGAAGAAACACATAGCATCCTTACAGGCATTCCAGTGGCTCTCACCCTTCCTAATGCCACGACCCCAACAGTTCCTCATGTTGTGGTGACCCTCAACCATAAAATTATTTTCATTGCTACTTCATAACTGTTATGAATAATAATGTAAATATCTGATATGCAGGATGGTCTTAAACGACCCCTGTGAAAGGGTCATTCGACCCCCAAAGAGGTCGTGACCCACAGGTTGAGAACCTCTGATTAGACCTTTCCCATAATATTTACCACAAGAAATCAGAAAGTCTACAATAAAGGCCCAGTATAGGAGAATGAGCCTACCATCAGTGAACATGTTCAAATGGACAGGTTGGAACTGTCCTTAAGTATACTAGATAATTCTTTCTCTTGTAGAGAAAGCATTAGAAAGGGGGTAAGCAAAAATGAAAGCTTTCTGTTATGCATATAATGTTATCCTTTACGTATTTTTGTGCTTTAAAATGTTAAATTCTGGGCAGCACCCGTGGCTCAGTGGGTAGGACACCGGCCCCATATACCAAGGGTGGTAGGTTTGAACCTGGCCCTTGCCAAACTTTAATAGAAAAAAAAAAAAAAAAATTGCTGGGCACTGTGGCAGGTGCCTATACTTGGGAGGCTGAGGCAAGAGAATCACATAAGGCCAAGAGTTAGAGGTTGCTGTGAGCTGTGACTTCACAGCACTCTACCGAGGGCAATAAAGGGCAACCAAGGGTGACTTTGTCTCAAAAAAAAAAAAAAAGTTAAATTCTTAACTCATTGATCTAAGGCAGTGATTTTCAACTGCCATGAAAAGATCTTAGGTGTGCTGCAAAAAAATTTTAAAGGTCATTAGTAAGTATATTGTATATTCTTTCATTTTCACTCTTTTTTTTTTTTTTTTGATCAAAATAATTTAAGTGTTGTGTGAAAGTTTAACTACAGGTGCAAGTATGCTGTGAGATAGAAAAGGCTGAAAAACACTGGTCTAAGGTATAAAGTCTATAGTAATACAGATTTGTAGATATCTTCCTTTGGTGAAGAAATGAGAGCACATCAGGGGATTCTTTCTATTCCTATAAGCTGATCCCTTCATAATAGAAATTGATTCTTTTTTTGTCATCTTGGGCCCAGATATATAGATGTAGAAAGTTCTGGTCCTGTATCAAAAGCTTCATAAATAGGCCTTAGCCATGTTACTTAACTGGATTGGAAAAGTTTTAAAACTGCCATTGTAGCCTCCATTTCAAATTATACCAATGTTATTCAATATAGCTCACTAGATGTAATCAAATAAGCACCACATATGTACTTGACATTGAAGAATGTCCCATGTTTCCCTTTCCTTCCAGATGTATAAATGCTAAGAAAGTCCAGTGCAAAAGTCCATTAGTTCATCTTCAATTTCTTATTGAATTCTACTCAGGCAGAGAGTCTCACTCAGTCACCTTTAGCAATTGTAAACTAGACTTTTTTCCACAAAGATAGTATATTGGAGCTACCAAAATATAATAGCACAGGCTGGGAGCCCTACACAACAGAAATTTATTTTCTCCCAGTTGTGAAGGCTAGAAGTTCAAGATCAATGTATCTGCTGGTTTGGTTTTTATGAGGCCAATCTCTCTTGCAGATGGCTGCCTTCTACCTGTGTCCTCTGAAAGGAAAACAGAGGTCTTTTCTCTGTGTGAGTGAATCCCTGGTGGCTTCGTGCATCCAATTTTCTTGTTGTTGTTGTAAGAACATCAGTCAGCTTGGATTAGGGCCCAAGCGTATGACCTCATTTAATTTTAATCATCTCTTTAAAGGCCTTGTGTCCAAATGCAATCACATTCTGAGGCATTGAGGATTAGAACTTAAGCATATAAAATTTGAGAGTACACAGTTCTGCCCATAACAGATAGGTATACCTTTTCCAGAAAATGAAAAATTAAAAAACTCATGACAAACTAGGAAATCCAAGTACTAGCTCTTCTCACACAGGTGAAAATGAGATTTCCCAGTTTACCTCTGTTGTCAAATAATCTTCAAGCTTTCCAAGCTGAGGTTTGAAAATTACTCAACTTCTAGGTTATTTCAGTTTATTTTCTACACATGTAGGTTTAAGAGCCTTTATTCTTGGGTTTTGGTTTTCATAACATTGTTGTTTAAATTATTTCCCAAAGCACCCCTCTAATAAGGGAAATAAAATCTCAGACAACTGCTCTCGCTTAAAGCATCTATTATTTAAGATTGTCAATTCTCATTTTCCTGACATGAACACATCTATGACAAAAACCATCAGTCTAACGTTAATCCAGATTTATACTTGATTTATTAGTCTCTTGCCTTTTCTTCTCTCTCCCCATTAGTTTATCTCTTCTTTGTTTCCAGACATAGAAACAAAGGTCTGGATACAATTCATTCACAGACATATTGTTTTATTATCCTAGTCACTCTACCTTCCATAATTAAGATCATTTTCACTGAACAATTTTCCTAGCAATGTCTGAAAGTTCTACATTGATAGATGTAGAACTTTGTTAGATGTAGAACTATTTGTATAACTTACCAAGTCATTCTGATTGCCCATATTTCTACTTTTTTCCCACCCTAATTAGAGGATCAAATGTTCTACCTCCAATTCTCCCTGCTAAGATTTCCATCACCAGTGTCTTTTAGGGTCACCACTGAGTAGAACTGGAATGTAGCAGAAGCTTGTGTTAGGATAATGCCTGTATACTATGTTGATATATCCATGAATGAAACTTTGGTTTTTATTCAACTTGGTTAACTTAAGAATGCTCAGTGTGAGCTGATAGGGTAGTACTAGAACAATAGCAAGGGGTGACTTGGGAATGTGGGCCATTTGCGTGTGCAGCTTCCTTCTGGTACTTCTCATGCCTCGACTCCAATGTTCCATGTACATCTTGCAATGAATTGCTTCAGGGGCTGCTCATATGTTTACTTGACTCAAAATGGGGAGCTCTGGTTGTGTAGTCACTTGATATTCTAAGGCCAGGTGATCTGTCTCCACCTGAGCCCAGGTAGGTAAAATATCTTCTTTCAACATAAATCTATCATTCTACATCATGATTCTATTATTTTTCCTTGCCATTAACTCTACATAGCAAAAATACCTCTAAAAAATATCCTAGAGCTACCATAATGTATGCCCAAGTATGCATCATAGCTTGAATCTACTGTTAACCCCTTTTGTTTCTTTGGATCCTGCTAAAAATTGGTAGCTTCACTTGACTATTGGTAAATGGATTGGACCAATGTTCTCAAGTGTGAAATATATATGGCATCTACATACCCTGAAGAAGCCTAACAGATGATCTGATTTTTTCTTGTGGATAGGAATTGTGAGTGCAATAATTTGTCTTTTACTATGGAATAGATGTCCACAAAGCCCCAAAACTATTGGACTCCTAAAACCTTCACTGATGTGGCAGATCACACTCTGGAGAGAGCTCATATGTCTTCTCAAAATCCCCAATGTACTCGCCACTTGTTGGTAATCTGGTTTAGTCACCAGAATGTCTTCAATATAGTGTACTAACATGTCATTCTGAAAAATATCTAGACAATTTCAGTCCTTTAGAACTACATTTGGAGAGAGTTCAGGTGACTAGGAACAATACCAGAAACATACATCTTTACTTTTCCAGTGTAAATGTGAACTATGTATGGTACTGATTTTGGTAGAGATGGAAAAGGTACATTTACCACATTGTTGGCAATAGAGAACACACCCCAGGCTGAATCCAGATGCTCTGACAAAGATTTCTGGCATCACCCCACAAGTGGGCTTGTTATTTGGTTGAGTTTATGTAGACTAATGTCATCTTCCATGATCCAACTTGTTCTTTATAGGCCTGAATGGTAAATTAAGTGGATATATTATGATAAATACAACTTCTGCATCTTTCCCCTTACTCAGTGGTGAAAGGCAGTTTTAAGGGCATCCACTTGGTCTTGCTAATTACAACAGTTTGGTCTTTACAAACCAAGAAACCAATCTGAAGGTGTTCCCTCTGCCCAAATATGGCAATTCCAATTGTACATGTAGATACCTTGAATTTGATCACTGGATATAGCAGACCTAGTGGAATTGCACTCACTCTATACTCCATTCATTGTCTGGCCTCCATACTCCCCCATTCTAACAAGATGCCTATGGAGATGTCTTACATTCTCAGGTATTGTTAGCCAGCTCAGACCCTGTGTCCCCTTAATCCACTGCATAGGTACCTGAGTAAAAGTCTGTGTGACTTTGGAGAAGGGCAGAATTTTTGTCTATATAGATGGATAGAGATAGATAGATAGATAGATGTAGAGAGATGCACATCTGCCGTGTTTATGCACAGTCCTTCCTCATGGATCATTGGCCTCCCCATCCCTCAGTGGATTCTAAATGTGAGTGAGAACTGGCTCGGGTCTAGATATTGGGAAAAAGATCATAACTTTATCAGAGAAAATGCCTTTTTTGTTTCCTGGTTATCAATCATTGATTTATTATAGTTTGAAACTGGGAAAGAGATCATAACTTTATTGGAGCAGATGCCTTCAGCCTCCTGGTTATCAATCATTGATTTGTTGTAGTTATGTAGATGGATCAATAACCTTTTAAACTGCCCATCTACCATGCCCCTGAGAATGTGGTATTCCATTAAATATCTCCATTCCTCTTTATAAGTGGGGCCCTTCTGACTTGCACTGTGAACTACTGCCCAAAACAATAATTGCATCATTATTGCTTCTGCTTGGTAAGCCTCACCAAATGGCCTTTATTTTTTTGAAATAGTATCATTGACATTGTTATAAGGAAGTTATGTCTATAATCATGCCATCTGATTCAATCTTTCCTTACAAAAGTCATTAAAATTCTTAAAAATGTCCAGTGCTTCTTTTTGTCAGAAAATTTTTTTCTTCTTCTTCTTTTTTCTTTTTTTAAAGTTTCTTGGACTTATTTATTGATTTTTTATTTATTTTTTTAATATAAATTTTTTTTTTTATTGTTGGGGATTCATTGATGGTACAATAAGCCAGGTTACACTGATTGCATTTGTTAGGTAAAGTCCCTCTTGCAATCCTATCTTGCCCTGAAAAGGTGTGGCACACACCAAGACCCACCCACCTCCCTCCTTCCCTCTCTCTGCTCTTCCTTTCCCCACCCCACCCTCATTCTTTCTCTTTCTGCTCTTCCCTTCCCCTGCCCCCACCATGACCTTAATTGTCATTAATTTTCCTTATATCTAAATTGAGTATATAGGATTCATGCTTCTCCATTCTTGTGATGCTTTACTAAGAATAATGTCTTCCACTTCCATCCAGGTTAATACGAACGATGTAAAGTCTCCATTTTTTTAAATTGCTGAATAGTATTCCATGGTGTACATATACCACAACTTGTTAATTCATTTCTCAGTTGGTTAGGCTGTTTCCACATTTTGGCAATTGTAAATTGAGCTGCAATAAACAGTCTAGTACAAGTGTCCTTATGATAAAAGGATTTTCTTCCTTCTGGGTAGATGCCCAGTAATGGGATTGCAGGATCAAATTTCTCCATACTTTTTCCATACTTCATTCCAAGAAGGTTGTACTAGTTTGCAGTCCCACCAGCAGTGTAAAAAGTGTTCCCTTCTCTCCACATCCATGCCAGCATCTGCAGTTTTGAGATTTTGTTATGTGGGCCATTCTCGTTGGGGTTAGATGGTATCTCATGGTGGTTTTGATTTGCATTTCTCTAATAGATAGGGATGATGAACATTTTTTTCATATGTTTGTTAGCCATTTGTCTGTCTTCTTTAGAGAAGGTTCTATTCGTGTCTCTTGCCCATTGATATATGGGATTGTTGGCTTTTTTCATGTGGCTTAATTTGAAGTCTCTATAGATCCTAGTTATCAAGCTTTTGTCTGATTCAAAATATGTAAATATCCTTTCCCATTGTGTAGGTTGTCTCTTTGCTTTTGTTGTTGTCTCCTTAGCTGTACAGAAGCTTTTCAGTTTAATGAAGTCCCATTTGTTTATTTTTGTTGTTGTTGCAATTGCCATGGCAGTCTTCTTCATGAAGTCTTTCCCCAGGCCAATATCTTCCAGTGTTTTTCCTATACTTTGAGGATTTTTATTGTTTCATGCCTTAAATTTAAGTCCTTTATCCAGCTCGAATCAATTTTTGTGAGTGGTGAAAGGTGTGGATCCAGTTTCAGTCTTTTACATGTGGATATCCAGTTCTCCCAACACCATTTATTGAATAGGGAGTCTTTCCCCCAAGGTATGTTCTTGTTCGGTTTATCGAAGATTAGGTGGTTGTAAGATGTTAGTTTCATTTCT